>CAUYSK010000723.1:0-10175 GCA_963575035.1 Avahi laniger
CAAAAAGAACAAGGTCACCCTCTAATATTGTATAAATTTCCAATCCACTTGGACGATGTCGAACAGCATAGCTGGCAAACCAACCAAAGAGGAGGCAGAAGAATACACAAAGGTTTCCTCCACTGCACGCGAGCATGAACATGCACACACACATGCTCATGTCTGGCCACACGTCTCACATACTGACTAAGATGGAAACATCAGCCCCCTATTCTTAGAGTTCTCCCGTCTCCAGCTTTTATTCCTTTTATTCCTTATTGTGATCCTTACATGGAAAGCTGTCTCTGGTGGTTTCTCCATCCTCACATGACTCATTTTGGTTTACCTTTGTGGAAGCGACTGACTTGGAAGCTGGGACTTTTCCCCTCCGCCAGAGTCTGCGGCTGACCACAGTGTTCCAAAGGCCCTGGGTGCTGGCCAGCCAGCTGGAGGCATGCCCTTGCATCTGTTTGTCCTCTGCATGTGGTTACTCAGAAAAGGCCCTGTCTATGTTCCAAACGTGGCCAGCCTATTAGAGATGCAGCCCCCGTGGCCTGACAGCTCACTCTCCCTGTGTCATCGCTGATGTTATGGGAAAGAGAACATGGCCTTTGGACAGCCTCAGCAATGGCTGTCCAACTTGACCTGAGGAGGGAAGCCAGGTTCTTCCCATGATTTGGTGAGGTGACTCCTGGGAAATGCCTATGGTTGAACTACGTTTTTATAGAGGATAGCAATTAAAACATAATTACTCACACCAGCCCTGTAATCTCCATTCCAGATGAAAAAACCAATGTTCAGTGATGGTAAGTCACTTGTCCCTGATCATTCAGGTAGATAGATCCAGTATGATTCCTAATCTTGTACTTTGCATACTATTCTGTGATTTTTTTTAAGGACTTCTTTTCTTAGTGTGACAGTTGTTGGGATTGTACAGGAAGCTCTTCACTGCACTTCACTGTTTCACAGAAGTTCCTGTTCCGGATGCTGATATCCAGCATCCCACCTTGTTGGACTTTGGTTTGAGTCCTACAATTGCTGCTTCACTGTGTGCCCTCAGTCAAGTTCACACATCTCTGAGTTTCAGTTTCCTTATCTGTAAGATGGAGATAATAATGCTTATCTCCAGTAAAACTTCATCAGTATTGTTGTGAGGCTTAACTGACATAACGTACATCAAACACCAAGTCGGAGCTCAAAGTGGTGGTGGGGACGGTGGTTGTCAATGTGGAGAGAGTTATTTATTTACTTATTTATTTTGAGACTCTCTCTTGCCTGGGCTAGAGTGCTGTGGCATCAGCGTAGCTCACAGCAACCTCGAATGCCTGGGCTCAAGCGATCCTCCTGCCTAAGCCTGCCGAGTAGCTGGGACTACCGGCATGTGCCACCATGCCTGGCTAATTTTTTCTATTTTAGTAGAGATGGAGTCTTGCTCTTGCTCAGGCTGGTCTTGAACTCCTGAGCTCAAGGGATCCTCTCACCTCGGCCTCCCAGAGTGCCAGGATTACAGGTGTGAGCCACCACGCCCGGCCTGAAGAGAGTTATTTTGAAATATGTTGGACATATTAAACAGCCCATCCAAATTTCTCCCTCAGACGGGTTCCTATGAACTACTTTCCTATCTTTTCAGATGTCAACTCGTCTTTAGAATATTAACTTAAAAAGTAGCTGGTCACCTACTTTGTAAAGATAGCAATCTTAAGCTACCAAGCTCTCCTGCCAAAAGCAACCATAGAAGTGTTACCACCCAGACACCGGGCATTCAATGTGTGCATATGCAATCGAACAACAGCGGGTCTCATTCTTTCTTGTCCACAAGAATGTGGTTCCTTGAGGAAGAACTTGAGCCGTGTGCATAGTACATAGGGTAATGTCTGATGAGGTAGCATCCTTTCCATTAATATTAGGGAAAAGGCATTCGTTAAGTGAGTACCAGTATCATAGGTGTTCAGAGGAATGGGTACCATTTGTACTCGGTAAATTTGTGCTTAATAAGTTCATAGGCAAACAAGTGGAGGCTATTAACACAGCTTTTGCACCTGGTAGAAAATGAAAATCAGATAAAACTGTGAATTTTGGAACTCTTCAAAGCAGGGTAAACAGGAGGTTGGGGGAAAGTAGGCATCTTGTCTGCAGCAAGAGGACTGTGACACCGGCTACAGCCATCAATGGGATGGAAAAGTTAAGTCATTGCCTGTAACTTGGGGTAAGTCCAAACACAGAGAAAGGGAGGGGGACGGAGGTGAGGAGAAAAGGTACATGAATGAAAAGGAAGATAGGTACGGTTTACTTAAGAGAGACTTGTTCTTTGTGATAATATAAAGTGACCACACCCCAAAGTACATACACTGGAAACCTAGGGTCCCTCTAGTGCGGTGAGGCTCACGGTGGGCCTCGATTGTGTATCCACCTGGGGAACTCTGGGAAGGCAGGCCAGCCCAGGCCTTAAGGGAAGAAGCATAATTGCTTCTCGGAAGCCACAGTGAATGAAATTCTAGGACTGAGCTGTGCCAACCCTACGTATAGAGGAAGAATGCGGGAGAGAGAGAGAATTTCTCTGACAAGCCAGGGAAATTATGAGTAATCAGGTGTGCTGAAGGACATGCATGTCTTCAAACCCAAGTCAGTGGAAAATGCTTTGAGAGGACTCAGAGTAGTCTTACTTTGAAGCACTTAAGAGACCTGAGCTCAGACATTAACAATATTGAGAAAGTTAACAATAGAAGATGTAAGAGAGAAAAGTGTAAGTCAAAACTTCGGAGTGGTGGTGCCGAACGGAGAAGAGGGGGGTGATTTTGCATTCCCCTCCCAGGGGACATTTGGCAATGTCTGACGTTTTCAGTTGTCAGACTAGGGTGAGGGTGCTACCGCATCTAGCGGGAGGAGGGCAAGGGATGCTGCTAAACGTTCTAGAATGCACAGGACGGCCCCCACTCCATCCCCAAACAAAGAGTTATCCAGCCCAAAACGTCAACAGTGCAAAGGTTGAGAAACACTGGTTTAGAGCCGTCATCCTTTACACCAAATATATCAACCATTAAACAATGTAACTAGTTGGATGAAAAAACATCGCAGGCGAGAACAGAGGTTTATGTTAGAAACAAAATAAACAATGCAATTAACAAAGTCTTGCAAATGAGAAATCTTCGCTTTTCCTCACAAACCCTTTACCCTAAACTTTTCAAGTATGAAGTAAGAATAATTTAATAGAACCTTTTTTTAAAGAAAAAGCTCTTCAAAATTTTATAGTGACATTATTACAACTTTTAAACATATGTGTTATTATTCATTATAGCTCATAAATTACATGAATTGTCTTATTTAATATTTACAATTAGGTATAATTGTCCCAATTTCATAGACTGTGAGAGTTTAAATTTTATGTTTTTATGTATATTTGCTATGTGTCAGGCACTGTGCCAGGCACTGGGCTTGTTACTAAGACAGATAAAAGCTTCGTCTTAAGAAGGGCAAAATCTGCAGGACACAGACATTTGATAGACATAATAACAGAAGTATAAACACAGACACAGGAGAATGTGGGAAGGAAACTGAGGTCATTTGCCTAAGGTTACAAAACTAGCAATTGACAGATCCTTGACTTCAGGTCTTCTGAATCTCCTGTGCGTCCTCTGTCTGGGGTAACAGTATAACCTCCTTAGCTTTCCCAGAGAAGTAAAAACAACACTGAAAAGTAGTCACTCAAAAACACATGCATAAATTACCACGTGGGCAAAGTGTAAAAACATTGTGGAAACTGTGGTCAAGACTAAGATATTAAAAGGGAGGATAAGATCTAGCAGAACACACAAAAAAGAGGCTTCTGGTTTCAAACCCACCACTGGGCTGTTCTTGAAGTTTGATAGCTACATTAAGACCCATGTCCCCGGAGTGATCTGGCTTTGAGTTGGAGGAGCAGGAACAGAAATCCCTTGTGGTTGGGCTAAGTCCCTTCAAATGCAGCCCAGTCCCGCTTCCTCTGCTGCAGCCGGGTGGGAGGACATCTCCGTCTAGGGAGACGTCTTAGGTGAGTGGGAGGCGCTGCCTAACAACCGGAGGCCAATATGAGGGAAGACACCACACGGCCAGCTTCTCCAGGGCTCAGATTGCTCGGGTCAGCTCTTTCCCGCCTGCCGTCCTCCTCCAGATCTGGACGGAGATGCGAAGCCACAATTCTCTCAGTCACTCATCTGACCAACAAGAAGCCGATTCCAGCGAAATATCTCTTCGCAGCTGTTTGCTTCCCCTTCCCAGGAGACATGCTTTTTGCCAACCCGACTTGCTTTAGGGGCTCTGAGACCAGGGCACATTCAGGCAGGGCTCCCGGGAGGAGGAGGCCAAGCAGCAGGGGGCCCGGAGATGACACCCAGGGACTCGCTCACTCCCTTTGTCCTTTTGTGCCAGTGACACAAAGTACTCATTTTCCACTCAGGTCAGAGCTTTGTCCCTGGGGGAGGGAGCAAGGGGTAAACACAAAACCCGACTTGCCTGTGCCCTGTAGAACCACAACAAAATCTTGATATTGTCAGGGCCACTCCTCCGTCCACCCACTTCCTTGCCCCGGAGCCTGCGCTAACGCCATGTCCACATTTATTCTGTCCGGCCCCTGCCACCGCGGCCATGGGTCCTTGGGACCGGAGTGGAAGCCTGACCCAGGCTGGGCTAGTCACACCTTGTCTCCTGGGAACTTGGAAATGGTGCCTCAGAGACCCCGAATGTGCCAAACCGGAAACTCTGCACCCTTGTTCTATGTTGAAATTGCCCAGGGAATCCTGAATAAACACACACGCGCGCGCGCGCGCGCACACACACACACACACACACACACGTGCGCAAGACGGCCGGGCCTCCCCCGCATCCTGATTTTAGTGGGTCCAGTTTGGACTCATCTGTGAAAGTTAGAGCCTGCTCTGCAAGGTTCCTATTGCAGCCAGGAGAGGTGTAAGTGAACAGAGAAGCAGACGGACAGACAACAATGGCAGAAAGAAGTTGGAATGAGAGACCGAGGCCCTCGATTGAGCAGACAGAGACCTTGACTCCTGATAGTTTCGTAGCTCTGTGTGGCCCCTCTGCACAGGTCCTCTTCTTCCCCAACCAGCCCCACATAAACCAGATCTGATCCACTCAAACCTGGAGTCCATTACTGGTTCCTCACTGCCTGTTAAAAATAACGAAATAGTCTATGTAAATTGACCCGTAAAAATATGTTACTAACTGAAAAAATTAACTTGCAGATCAATAGGTGTAGGATACTATAGTTTTTCTTTTTAAAATGTGATCTAAATATACATGCATAAAAATGCTCGCATAAATTTAGGAAAAAGAAAGGGTATCTATCAAACTGTTAGCAGTGGTTTCTTTGGTGGGAAGGTTTTGGATGGTCAAAGAGGGGATTTCCACCATGTCTTACTTTATATAATATTTATTCATAATAAACGGTGAGAAGTATAGGTAATTTTAAATTTTTTCTGTTTTCCTCCAATATATGTTTTAAAATTTCCAAGCTTCCTCACATCTTTGCTGAAATGGCCTCTCCCACCACTCTGTACCACATTCCCTCCAGCTATTTTGAACTTTCCTTCTTCCCCCCAAACGGTTTTCTCCTTCAAGTAACTACAGCATTGCCCATCCTCTGCCTTCTTTCTGAAATGCCTGTACTCCATGCTACATGTGAAAATCTTTTACTTTTCTTTTTTGATCCAGATCAAATGACACCTCCTCTGGGAAGCCTTCTTAGCCTGACCTATCCTTACCCATGTCAAGGTTAGCTGTTCTGTCCCAGTGGCCCCATGGGCTACTGTGTCAGCTGTCATATCACTAAGTCATATTATAGCTGATGTGATCGCATGATTACTCCCAATCTGGAGGTGAGCTCCTTGAAGATGAGGGCTGAGGCTTATTCCTCTAGTCTCTTCTGCATTGAGCAGAGAGCTGGACTAATAACGGTGGCACAGAAGACCTTGGTTGGCTGGTTGACATTTTAAATAATACTGGGTGCTCAGTTTTATCATCTCCAATGTCTTCAAGTGTTTGGCACATTGTGTGCCTTCGTTCTACAAAAAGGTTTGACACCTGCAATGCGCCAGGCACCAGGTTAGGTGCTAGGGACGCAGGTGACAGGTGGATGTGATTCCCCGCCCTCATGGGGCTTGCATACTGGAGGAGTCAGAATGTTTGAATCTGCCTCCCCCTTCCTCCCCTCCTCTTCCCTGTGGAATGGCTTCAGCCAGTACTTTTAGAAACTGCTAGCGCGGACAAGGGAAGACTCAGAACACCACATTTTAGGACAGACAGGAAATGAAATTGATCTCTTGGCCATAACCATCCTCTCTGACATGAGGAGATTTGTGGGGAAGCTGGAGAGGTTCCAGAACAAAGCCAGAAAATGATTACAGCCTCCTTCCAGGCCTTTCCAAGAAAACTATAAATCTTTTTCCAGGCCCACAGAAGAAGCAAATATAATCCAACAAACATTTTAACAACTCTTCTGACATCAGCAGGGTATTCGACAGGCCGTTTCTAGAGACTGAATGGAGGGTCAGGGAGGGGCTCGTAGAAAAATGAAAAGAACTGTGACAGTCAATGGTAAAGGTAAAAATACTACAGTGGTGATTTAATTAAGGTTATGTGTATAACCTTATTTCTTGCTCTATGGAGAACTGCTTAAGATACAATATATTTCTGTTGTAGTGCGAATCATTTGAGGTAGGCATAGGAAAGGAGTTTCTCCATCTAGGAGTGGTTAGATGCCAACAGAGTGGAGACTTGTAGAGTAAATTCAGCTTTCTTAAATTTGAGAGAAGAAAATTGTAGATAAAATAACCAAGCAGCCCATATAAATGCTTGTCATCTGATTCTTTCCCTAGAGGCTAATACCAAAAAAACACTGCCCAGTATCAATGTTATTATCTCTGAGCAAGACTGGACGCCTGCAGGGTGACGGGGGGTGGCCCCACTTGAAGATTCTCTGTGCTCGTGAGTTTCCGTTTGGGTCTCCGGTCCACCTGCCACCTTCTCTGTCCAGCTCACCGCCCACGTGGCTGGCCCGCAGGGACTGCACTCGGGCTCCCTGCACCTAGACTTGGGCCCATCGGAAGCACCGGCAGAAGACCCTGCGGAGAGCTGGAGGAAAGTGAGGCGGGGTGTCTATCCAGCTGCCACCCCCAGCCCCCACCACGGCTTGACAGCACCGGATTCCCTTAAGGACAATGCTGCTCCTACTGACCGACGTTTCCTCTAGGCTCAGGTAAGCGCTCCCTCCCCTCGCAGGCCTAGAGGTGGTCACCCGTACTAGACTTTTGTAAATAGCCCTTTAATAAATTTCCTTAGTCACTCCTTTGAGTGTGCATGCCTTCAGCTGGAATTCTGACTCATATACTCTCTGAATTGGACTCAAGGAATTTCTGCAATTTCATTCAACATTTATTTTAACGAAAAGATTTTGAGCAACTACTTTGTACAAGTGATAAATACTTAAACGCTTAATAATATCATCTAAACATTTTTCAGTGCTTGTGGCACATACCAGGTAGTAGACTAAACAATTTATGTGATATAATCGTCATAACAACTTTGCGGTGAATGTATTTTTAAACCTCTTTTCAGGTGCGGAAACCAATGTTCATTATAGTTAAGTACCTTGTCCGAGGCCAGAGCACCAGGAAGTAGAGGAAGCAGGATTTATAGCCAGAGAGGTTTCATTTTTAAACTTATATTTTAAATGTCTATTTTTATGGCCTCTTATGCACAGTGATAATTATAATAGGGTGTACAGAGAAATGAAAACAGGAGGGGAAAGGCACTCTCCACGTGCTGACCCTGGGCACACAAAATGAGGCCGCGCTCTGTGAACTCAGAGACTAGCGGGGCACAAACACAGCTGGGCGAGTGAGTTTATCCGGTGACCTGGGTAGGAGAAGAGCATTACGGGGGCGTTATGTGCGGTGATGTGCTGGTAAATGTTCGAGTGGTCCTCCCTTCCGCGACAAAAGCCCTGATTTACATGCAGCGCTTGCCGATTTCTGTAGCGTAACACTTCCACCACGGCTGACTTCAAACCGCCGGCGTGTCGCCTTGAGTCAGGAGGTGGGAAGACACGCGCACGGCCGGCCCGCAGACCACGCAAGGCTGCCCCGCACAGCGCCGAATCCACGTCAAGGGCAGAGAACCGTGGAGTAGCACGGCGTGTTCGGGTACCACAAGGTGGTCACGTCTGCTGGAGCGCAAGGGACAAGCGGCGAGGGCCGGGGGAGTGGGGCAGGGCGAGGCTGGAGAGGAGGAGAATTGACCCCGGGCAGGGCGTGGTCAGCTGCAGCCCCGTCGGGTTTGGGAGCCACCACGTTGCTGCCGAGCACAGGAAATGTGGCAGGTCCAGACTGAGATGTGCTGTGAGTGTGAAATATACACCAGATTTTGATGATTTAGTACAAAAAAGGAACGCGAAATTTATCATCAATACTTTTTGTGTTAAATCAAATTTGTAAGAGGTCCTTGGTTTGGACTGAGCTCCTGCACTAGGCCCAACAGACCAAACCGAGGTGGAGTCACTGTGCTGAGGTTTCACGCCACCAAGCCAAAGCTAAGTTGTTTATCTGTCCTTCCGAGAAATCGGGAGAGAGAAAGACGACAGCCAAGTCCTCAAACGAGCCAGTTTTAGCCAGCATGATAGAGCCTGTGCTTTAACTTCGAAACAACTAATCCACTTTTGTTTGTGCTTTTTTGAGCCCTTACTGTCTAGACAGCCGAGCTCCTCTGCTCAGCCCGTCGGAACATTCCTTCTATCTTAGAGAATGAGATGTTGCTGTATTCTAGAATCGCAAATAAACTCTATCTAAGATCTCTAAGCTAAATATGTTATAATTGTGTCTTTTGAAAATTCCATGTTAAAATGACAGTATTTTGGATATACTAGGTTAATCACATATATCCTTATAATTAATTTCATCTGTTTTACTTTTTTAAATGTGGCTACTAGAAAATTTAAAATTATATATGGGGCTCATGTTACATTTCTTTTGAACAATTCTGGGCCAGAGGATTTGGATTTTATTTAACCGGCAGCAGAGAGTGTGAGGAGAGTTTTAAGCAGCTGTGGTCTGCTTCCCACAGGCATGGTCTGCTTCTGGCGCCATGCGGAGTTCGTGGGCCCAGGCCGGAGAAGGAGAACCGTTGGGAGAGTCCAGGCCAGAGGGACGGAACTAAGGCAGCGGAGGTGGGAGTGAAGAAGGGAGAGAGGATGGGTGGGCTGGGGTGGCCGACTGGATGCGGAAGGTGGACAGAGAGAGGGAGCAAGGATGATGCCCAGGTTTCCGGCTTGGACGACTGTCTGGCTGCGAGTGGCAATAACAGAGACGAAAGTACAGGAGGGATGAAGCTTTCTGGGGAACGTAGCGAGTTCAGTTTCAGACATGGCGAGTCTGAAGGGCAAGGGGAACTCGCAGGTACCCAGCAGGCACCTGAGCACAGGGGTCTGGAGCCCCATTTGCTCCATCTTAAAAACATGTCCCAAATCAACCATTTCCTGCCACCTCTACGGCTATCAGCCTAATCTCAGCCGCCATGATCTCTTACCGGGACTGTTGCCATAGCCTGCTAGCTGGTCTCCTTGCTGACACATTTGTCCTGCTTTTCTCAAGTCTCAAGGCAGAGAAATCTTGTCAAAAACCACATCAGAACACTTACACCTCCCCTCACAGTCTCCCAGTGAATTCCATGGCACTCAGCGGACAGTGATTTGAGGCCCTGTGTGACCCCGCCCCGCTACTCTTTCTCTCGGTGACTCTGCTCCAACAACACTGGCGTTCTCATTGTTCCTTGAATGCACCAGGAGGTTTGAATCATAAACGTGAAAGGCAGAGTCTTGAACACCATGATCTTAAATGCTGAAATCCCAAAAGATCAAAATCTCTAAAGTAGCTGTGTGCGGTGGCTCATGCCTATAACCCCAGCACTTTGGGAGGCCAAGGAAGGAGGGTCCCTTGAGGCCAGGAATTTGAGACCAGCCTGAGCAACATAGGGAGACCCCCATCTGTACATAAAATAAGAAAAATTAACTGGACATAGCGGTACACACTTGTAGTCCTAGCACTTTGGGAACCCGAAGTGGGAGGATTGCTTGAGCCCAGGAGTTAGAGGCTGCAGTGAGCCATGATCACTCCGCTGCACTCCAGCCCGGGCAACAGAGCAAGACTCTGTCT
>CAUYSK010000724.1:0-18072 GCA_963575035.1 Avahi laniger
GTCCCAGCTACTTGGGAGGCTGAGGCAGTAGGATCACTTGAGCCCAGGAGTTTGAGGTTGCTGTGAGCTAGGCTGACGCCACGGCACTCGCCCCAGGCAAGAAAGTGAGACTCTGTCTCAAAAAAAAAAAAAAAAAAAAAAGAATTGCATCATATTTATACCTTTATGTTTTTCTCCATTTTAAATAAAATATTAATTTATGTTTATATAGGACTCATTTCTAAGTGTCTTATATTAACTGAATTAATCTCTACAACTATCCATCATCATTTCTATTTCACATATTAAAAAAAATTCCTGAGTCATAGAGAGTTTAAGTCATTTGGCCAAAGTTTCAAACCCATTTGGTTTGATTACTTAACCACTATGGTTAATTCCCCATTGACAGTCAACAAAGTCAATCATTTTTATGATTCTAGTTCACCACTCTCTGGCATTTGCCCTTTTGTTTTAATTATAAAAAACTTCTAGGCCAGCATGGTGGCTCACACCTGTAATCCTAGCACTCTGGGAGGCCCAAGTGGGAGGATAGTTTGAGGTTAGCAGTTCAAGACCAGCCTGAGCAAAAGCGAGACCCCATCTCTCTTAAAAATAGAAAAATTAGCTGGGAGTGGTGGCACATACCTGTAGTCCCAGCTACTTGGGAGGGTGAGGCAGGAGGATCGCTTGAGCCCAGGAGTTGGAGGTTGTTGTGAGCTAGGCTGATGTCACAGCACTCTAGCCTGGGCAACAGAGGAAGATTCTGTCTCAAAACCAAAAAAAAAACAACTCCTGATGGAAACACGTCAATGTTTCATGCCTCCTTAGGGCTGCCAATTGTCTGCCATTAAACTAAACATTTACATAATCATTAATTCAAATTTTTACAATATTTGTGGAACCAAATTTATGTTTAAGGTTATGTTTAGGAAACTGAGATGTCCAATAAGTTACTTTTCCCTTTTGAACTGATAAATAAATAGACATATTAATTATTATTGTTTAATTATAATTTGTTCTTCAATATCAAATTTGTATTTTAGTTTATTTTTATTAATACATTACTATGGTGCATATTTATGGGGTACATGTGAAATTTTGATATATGTATACAATGTGTAATTTTCAAATTAGGATATTAAAGATATCCATCACTTTAATCATTTATTATATATTTGTGTTGGGAATATTTCAAATCTTCCCTTATAGTTATCTTGAAATATATATTATTAACTATGGTTACCCTACCATGCTATACAACACTAGAACTTATTCTTTCTAAGTGTATGTTTGTACCCATTTACCAACCTCTCTTTATCTTCCTCACATCACATCCTTCCCAGCCTCTGATAGCCACCATTCTACTTTTTACCTCCATGAGATCAACTTTTTTTTAGCTCCCACATATGAATAAGAACACAGCCTCAAAACTTATAAACATCTACCCAAACTGGAGGAGGGAGGAAACAACTGTACAGAACTAAAAATCAGCATTCTGAAATAGAAGTGGGATTTCGTCTTTTGTTATAACTTTCTTCATACTGGAAAGGATTTCATTAGTCAATTCTTTTTGTCATGCACTTAGAAGTCAACTTGTTTTTTAGGATGATTCCAGTCATTAGTATAGTCATCAAAATGCGAGTAGCAAATACTTCACCCTTGCCTTTAATACCTCATTTAGGGACCTAAAAGTTCCACTGAAGTGGGAACATGGTAGTGTTGTACTATAAACAATTTTTTTTTATGTATAAAGTTGAATGAAGTTGTTTTATTAAAAATGGGCATATTCATTCCTACAGCACCAACGTCCACACTACCTTACCTCCAATTTAATGCACAATTTAATTCTGACCTTAGGTGAAATCCTCCTAACAAACATTTCCTAATCCCCAAGCTGGAATAGATACCCTATACCCTTCCATGTTCCCTTGGTATCTTTGGACACCACTTAGTCACTAGACTACAAATTGGTACTGGATCACTTCTACCACATTCTATTGGTTCAGTCTAGCACAAGTCCAGCCCAAATCCAACAGGAGAGGAAATAAGCTCTACCTTTTGAGGCGAAGAGTCAAATACATGGTACAGTGATAGGAGTAATCATTGGTGCCCCTATTTAGATATAATCTTTATGAATGCCTATTTGAGATTAGTGATCATACTTTTAAAGTAAGCATAGTTTTTGTTATTTTGTTTTCTACAATTTTTATTTATTAGGATATTGGCATGAAGTAGGCAAATAGTTGAACTCAACTAGCATTTAAATTTTATCAGACAAGGTAAATAAGTCTTGATAGGCAAAGAATTTAAATGGTTTATGCCAGAAAGTTGTTATAGCAAACAAAGAGCCAATTAAAGAAATATGGGAGATAGTGGATAACTAAAAACTTCATTGGAGGCCTCTTTGAGATTAAAGAATTGTTAAAATGAAAGTAATGGATTTAGTAAGTTGGAATAATATTGAGGATGAACAGAGAGGGAAGATTATAAAAGTGTATAGTTTTTTATGATAAGTTTAAGAGATTAACACAGGACCATAAATAAAGAAAACAAGGTTGTATAATAACCAAGTTCACAGTACAGTTCTAAAAATAAGCCTTAAATTCAGAACAAAAGCAATGATCATTATAGGCAGAAGTAGAATAAAAAGGTGCCATGGAGGAGGTGAGAACTGAGTTGAATCTTAGAGATAGGTAGGAGTCAACTAAAGAAGGCAGAACTAAGACTTGGTGGCACCATTTGCACAGAGCGCTTAAGCTTGGGAGTGCATGTTGAGCTTGCACAGTGTCAGGTAAGCAGTTTAGAATTTGATTTTTGGGAAGTGGAATCACTGAAAAAATTTAGTAAGAAAAGGATAGTATTCAAATAATAATTTAGGAAATTAAAACATAAGGAAAAATATGCAAGACATATTTCAGTGAAAATGAGAGAAAAGAGACCAGTTAAGAAGCTAGAATAACCCATTGTGAAGAAGCATTTCTTTAATATGTATTTATTAGATGTGTAGAATTAAAAGCTTTGCCATTTTACTGAAACCTTTGACTGGCAAAGTCAGACATAAAAAAAGGAGAAGAAAACTCTAAGGAACCCTTTAAACAAAGGATGAAAAAAAGCACATGGTCTGCTGATGGTCCTGGAACAGCGAAAGGCCTCAGTGTGGCCATTTCCTGTTGACTCTTCTGCTGGTTTGACTGTGTCTTATAGATCCTGCCCCCACAAAGTCCCAGAAGTCCCTCTTGTACATGGTTTAGAAGCCAATTGAGGAACCCATGAAAAGATAACTTGTAGGGTCTATGAAACACAATAAAAAAAGTAGCTATAGCAATAAATTTGCCAGTTCCGATCAAGTACTGTTAGTCCCAGAGTCTCTTTCCTGACTAGAGACACAAATGACGTTGTCTCCAAAATGCTTATCTTCAAAGATGCAAGGTGCTACAGAAGTACTGATTTCACAGTCTCCATCACTGGATTAATAATTTGCTTCTAACAGAGACTTCTGAAAGGTATTGTTTTTGTTTTCCATATCTATTGCCTCTGATGATTCCGGCAAAAGAGAATGTGTCATTATTTATATTGTTTGTTATTACACTGATTTCTTGCCTGCTTCCTGCTAGGAATGAATAATCCATAATTCCTACATCTAGTTGGAAAAAAAAAAAAACCAAAACTATACTATAGTGTCTATAAAGCTCTCTAACTCATCTTATTATGATATAAAAGAATAAAGCTGCCAACATTTCGGGTCCATTCATTCATTCTACATATTTTTGCTTGCATCTGTTACATATCAGGCATTGCTCTAAGATCCTGTGCTTATGGAGCTTAGCTTCAAGAACAGTTTACATTCTGGGATATGTTGAAAAAACAAATTGTCCCCTGAATAAGCTATTCCAATAGAGAGTTTTATCAGAATTCAACCCCTCATTAAACATAAACAAAGTAAATAATGTCATGGTTCCTCCAGTTCTTTTTACTTGCTTCTTCTTTATTTGCATGATACTACCTCATATATTTTCTCAATAGTGAAAATTGAGATACAAAGTAAACCCTCTCCACAAAGCAGAGAGTATATGTTTATTTTGTACAGCTTCAAATAGACTATGCCATTTCACCAACCTGGGTTAAATTTTCCTATGAATGTTATTAGCCATAAGAAGGTTGATCAATGAAGAGTGAATTCATTAACTGACAAAATTTTTGATACCTAGTATGTGTTAGGATCTGTGGGCTAAAGCCATCATTGATACTCAGTATAAACAATTTGATATTTATATTATTAAAATGGAATAATCCAAATTTCAATATAAATGGAAAGCCTGGTTAAATAGCTTCTGCCCCCGATCCATCTTGATTATACCTTGTTGAGGTATAATCAACAAATAAGAATTGCATATATTTAAGGTACACAATGTGATGTTTTGATATACACATAATAATTACCACAATCAACTAATTAACATGTCATCACCTCATATAGTTGTATATATGTTTTGGGAGCACTTAAGATCTATCAGAAAGGTATATTAATACAATGTAGTATTGTTAATTACAGTCACATTATTGCACATTAGATTTCCAGATTTTGCATAACTGAAACTTAGTGCATCTTGTCCAACATCTCCCCACCCCTCCTTCCCCCAGCACCTGGAAATCATCCTTCTGCTCTCTGCTCTTGTAAGTTGAGTAGCTTCATATTTTTTTTCTTTTCTTTCTCATTGCTTTTCTCTATCTCGATTTGTCTCTAATTTCTTTGCTTTTTTTTTTTTTTTTTAACTACCGAAAATTTCAGATTGGTTTGTTTTATAAGATGTAAAGTTTTCTTTTGAGGGTTGGAAAGAACACATTGACACTGGATAGATGAAAGGCCGACTCTCTGTAACTAACCATTTTGAACAAAGAAGTCTGTCAGGCAGGGCTACACAGAGGTTGCATGGCACTGGGGGACAGTGTAGCAACAAGCTGGAGCTGTAGGGGCAGCGTATGTATGGTAAACGGGGTGGGGTTAACTGGGTTTCTCAGGCCCCCTGTGTTTTGGCTAATCTGAGTAATTTTGACAGGCTCTGGAGCTTAGGAGCTATTCCTAGTGGTGTAGTATCTCGTGCTGGGGCAATTAGGGCTGGTACATAAGGGCCTGAAGTCCAAGGATCTGTTAAAAGAAGGGGTTGAGACATGAACTTAATCAGCTGCTCAAGAAGGGGAACAGATTGGCCAATGGCCATGGCCTCAAAAATGGATCAGGACAACATTTTTAAACAGCTGAACTACGTGGTTGTATCTAATGTATTTAATCAGTTTATGTAAGATACAGTTTTCTTTCATATAAGATATAGCAAAGGTAAATTTATTACTTATTTCAAGCTCAAGAAACTATAACAATTAACTATGTATATGAGATCATAATTCTTGAAATATGAAAACGATAATAGAAGGATACATTGTCGGTGATATCCACAAAATATTATAGTTTTCTTATATACACTGCACTTGGTGTATCTATATCTACATCTATGCTTTCTATTTATGTCTGTAAAATTGAGATAATGTCTACTCAAAGTGATTATTTTAAGGATTAAATAAGATATAATCTTATTTATATGTAAGATACAATCTTATATTTTATATAATTCTTCCCATAACCATCTACAATAAACAAATGGGTCAGCAGTGGGGAATTACAAAGTTTGTGATCTCTTATGCAAAAATGCATTACAAAATCATAAAACCCCATGAAATTAAGGAATTTAGCAGCAATACTCTTAAGCACAGTGAACACATTAAACTTTATATTTTGACTAATAATGTTTCCTGTCCTCAAGTTTCAGAATAGTGTCCACATTTTACACTCCCACCCTTTTGATTCTGTCAGAAAGAAAAAAACTCTTTTAACAACCTTGTAACACACACATGCACAAACTCATCCAATGAATCCTTCAAAGTCCAACTCAGTTACTGCTCTGACCATGTAGCTTTTACCACCCACTCAATCAACTCACTGTAAGTGACTTACAATATAAATTCACACTTTCTATTCTCCTGAAGCTCCTATAATTAATTATCATCCAGTTAAGTAATAGTTATAATCCAATGCATAACTATGCATTGGATATAGACATAACATGCATATAGAATGCATGTGTTGCATTAGTGTTGAGGAAAATATATACTACTATCATGAAGCCATACAACACCTTATTTCTGAACAGTGAATTAAGAAGATGGCGCATACACTGCCCATTCCAGGTAGCTTTCAAAAGTGGGTAGATATATAGACCTGAAGTCAAAAGTCCTTATTTTTGGTCTGTGTTTTGTCATTTATTAGTTCTGAAATATAAGAAAGCAAATTAAAAAATAATCTATGCATCTGGGTACTAATCTTTGAATCCTTTCCAAGTAACTATATAATTTGAATATATATTTTCTATGAAGCATGATTTATTCTATTTAAAATTGGTGTAATTACAAATTTCCCAAGTTACACAAGTGTTATGAAGATACATTAATTTCTTGCATTCAAAACTATTCCCTGAGTCCCTAATACAGATTAGTCATTCAAGTAGGCCTTGAGGCTAGAACAACAGGCATGGTATTTTATCAATTGTAAGATGTACTTTATCCACATTTTACCATCTCTGAAATAAAATATCTCACCATCAATGGTATGTTATGATTGCCATGAACTATATTTCTACAGATTAAAAAAATCTTTGAAATTGTGATGCACCTTCAGTAAACACTAATGTACAGTCCATGTTTTCAAGTTTAGTTGCGGAAACAAAGTTCATAGAACTAAGCAGAAAATCAGAGAATATAGGACACGGGATATGATCACAGGAAAAGGAGCATTGAAATTAATTTAGGTGGTGTTGAGGGCTGAATTTTGTACACCACCGTTGCCAAACACATATGTTGAAATCCTAACCCTCAGGACCTCAGAATGTGACTGTCTTTGGAGACAGGACCTTGGAAGAGGCAATTAAGTTAAAATGAGGCCATTAGAGTGGCCCCTAATCAATCTGACTGGTAATCTCATAAGAAGAGAAAATCTAGACACTCAGAGAGATACGAGGGTTGCATGATCACAGAGGAAAAACTTTTTATGGGAGGACATAGTGGGGAAGTGGCCATCTGCAATCCGAAAACAGAGATCTCAGAAGAAACCAAACTTGTCAGCACCTTTCTCTTGGACTTCTAGTCTCAAGAACTATGAGAAAATAAATTTCTGTGGTTAAAGCCACGCAGTCTGTAGTATTTGGTTATTAGACCTCTAAGAGACTAATATAGGTGATCCCAGAGAGCACCTAGGCAAGTTATGTCCAGTCCATCTCAAGACGAATTGAAATTGGCCAGGTGATGAAAAAATGGAAGGAAAGCACTCAAAGCAGAAAAGCAATCCTGAAAAGGCAGGCCATGAGGAAAAAAAAAACGGTGTATTCATAAGACAGTTACAAGTGTATTTTACGTGTGTGTGTTTGTATGTATCCTGAATGTGCTTAGCGAAGGCAGCAGTGCTGAGTGAGAAATGAAACAAAGAGGTAATCAAATGCCAAATGACCTAGGGCTTGAAATTCAGGCAGAGGAATTTGAACTTTATCCCAGGAGCAATAGAGAGAATTTTAGGCGTGTGGAAGAAATTTAAGTAATAAGATATGTGCGGTTTTGTCTAAAATGTATGTCAAAAGTGGCCTTTTATTATTGCCATGAGGTAAATGTTAGAATTTTCTATTGCCTATATTTGATACACACATGAGAATAAATAAAAAAATTGTGTATATGTGGAAACTGCTGCTTTGAAAGGTTCAGATATAATATCACAGGTGATGGATTAAGAGGTCAAACATTTTTAGACTCCCAGAGCCTATTATACTTTTGTCTTTAAATTTTACCACCTTGTTCTATGTTGCTCACCCTCATTTAGACTTTGTATTTATAGCTTTTCTCCAAACATTGTCCTTACCACTCTTATAGCACAGAGCATAATTTTTATTCCTCTATTGACTTTAAAAGTTCATTTGTAAGAATACAAATTTGGAAGTTAACATAACCTAAAACTTAATAGCTTCCAAGAGCTTTAGGGTTTCAAGAGGGAAAATCTTGGGCAGTGCCTTTATCAAGATGGCTCATATCATGAAGTAATGAAAATGATAAGTGATGCAACTCAATTATTAAATATGTATATATAATCTAGCTTTTATGTTAGAGAAATGTGTAGGAAAGTTTGAAATTTCACTTCAAAATAGATTTTATTTTGGGGGGAATCTTTTACACTTCAGATTTGCATTTATATCATCTTAAACAAAGATCAAGCAAATATAGCTTGGAAAACATAAATATTAAAATATTCATTCATTTTACATGAATAAATAAATAAAAGCATCTCTCTGAAAGACATTGGGATTTCCGTTTACCTGAGCATGTGTGTTATTGCTAGAGAGAATGAGAGGCTTGAGGGAGTCTAAGGGGAAACACTAAAGTCCCATGAATGATTGCACAATAGCGGCCCCTGGTGGGGAGAACAGGTTCTGAAATCCAGATGGGGTCTGCTCACCACATCAAGACTGCATGATTAGTCTTCATTTTTGCTTTCATTTAAAAATATTTTTGTAGGGATGTATTAGTTTTGCTATAAGGTCTGGCACATAGTAAACACTCAAAATATATGAGTAAATGGGATTGCAGCATTAAGTCTAGGCAAACAGCTTTTAAAAATTTCAGCTGTCATGAGGGACTGGCTGTTTTAAATGTGACCATAAACTTGGTGTGTTATCTGTAGGGTCAAATATATTGATCGTTATAAGTTAGGAATTTGGCAAATGCTATTTCCCTTACTAATTTATCCACATTTGGTGATAAATACATCTTCAACCCCGAAATATTATAAAATACTATGAGATTATTTCAGAATTTTGACAATAATATAATTTAGTTATATTTAAAAATGAGCTTGAAAGAAAAGAATTTTAATCTTAAAGCAAAAGTGTTTTTCCAAGGAATAGAAAGAAAAAAGGTTTTGTTTTATTTTCTATTCTTAGCTAGGCTTATAAATGTGAGCTACAAGAACTGTAGCTTTTCCTTCTCTAACAGGGTAGAGAAAAGGAAGGGAATGGGTACGGAATAGGTAAGAAAAATTAGTATAATCTGCAGTTTGGATTTAAATCCCTGAGTAGTTGCATGGAACAAATTTATCCCTTTTACTAATTTCTAGAGGTGCATATTCAATAAAAAAAAAGAAAAAGAACTTACTTGTTAAGCCTTAGATATTATCATGGTATTGGTAATGTATCATAGAAATAAAATTTATTTCATATGTTGAGAAAAACAAATAAAAAATAGGAATGGAACCATCCATTTTTGAAATAAAAGAGAAGGAAAAAGCCAGAGAGTATATTTGTGTCGCAACTGCCTCTAGCTCATAGGGAGATTTGAGTGAATTAGAATAAGCCTCCCCCTACTCAACGCTTGTGCTTCCTGACTTGGGAGAAGGATTTCAGCCCCTGGCTGTGCCCTCGTCGTAATTAACAACCTGTTCCATGAGACGTTGCAGCAACTTACTCAGTAGCAAGTATTTGCTGGATATGTATGGAACATCGTAGAGAATTTGAAATGTTTTTAACTGAGGAAATATGGATATCTAGTATTAATAATACATTATCTCCCTTGACACTCTTCCAAAAATTCCATCAACCAATAGGAAGTGGGCTGCTATTGTCTTACTGAACTGGTAAGCATTCCGTTAAATCTGATTCTCTGCTTATATTTTCTGGTCACTTTCAACGCTGTTTATTTGATACTATGTTCTATTTTTAACAATTCAACCTTACCCATTTTATTGGTTCCAGCTTCAATGTCACATTTTTTAAAAAACATTTTAGCCCAGAATATTGTCTTTGTTTTTGGAATTCTGATTCCAAAATATTACCTGGAAGATTTATGTGTACTGTCTTACTATTCATTTTACTTGTTAATTTATTATTTATTTTTTCCATAAGAATTTGAAGCAATTTACAGTTTATTAAGTTAAAAATTAATAAGTTTGGGGAAATAAATGTATAAGAAGAGTGTATTAGGCAGAGTTCTCCAGAGAAATAGAAACAATAGAATATCTATATAGGAGATATATATCTATATATCTTTGTGTATGTATACATACATACACATATGTATATATACATATATTTTATATGCAGATAGATTGATTGATTTTAAAGAATTGTTTCATGTCATTGTGGGGATGGCAAGTCTGAATCTGTAGGGCAGGTCAGCAGACTGAAAATACAAGCAAGAGTTGATGTAGCAGTCTTGAGTTTGAATTCTGAAAGCAGCAGATTAGAAATTCATGGAGGGTTTTTATGTTGCTGTCTTGAGGAGAATTTCTTTTTCAGGAAACCTCAGTCTTTACTCTTAAGGCCTTCAACTGATTGGATGAGGCCTATCTGCATTGCACAGGGTAACACTCAATGAGATAAAATAATAAAGCAATAAATCATGTGACATTGCTTAAACTATTATTGAGATTCTAATTATGACAACTAATATAACAATTTTTTATCTATTAGAAAAACTCATGTAAGTCACTAATTTCTGTTTGTTGGAAGTTAGCTTTGAATGATTAAACTTTATCTGGGTAACTATAGCACCATATTTGTCCAATTCAATTACCACTTTTTTTTTCTTCTTGTATTTCTAAATACCAGGATTCTGTATGTTAAGAAAACCTCCTCCGCTTCATAATCCATATAGTATACCTTAGGGTAACATAGGCTAATTAAACATGTTTGAAATTTACAGGGGATATCTCTACTTTATCAGAGTCCATTTTAGAAAAACCAAGTCTATGTGTAGTTTCATAGCTGTGTAGGTTATCACCTCACTGACAAATAACCAAATATTCTTACACTTTTATCAAGTATCTGAATATCCACTTACGTGTTTAATGAACTTAGCTACTAGGAGACAAATTTTCCCTAAACCTAACCCAGCAGGAGATTTCACCTTCTGAAGTTAATTTATATCTTAAAAATAAGCCCTTCAAAAGCTTTCTACTTATTGCTCCACTCAATTTAGAAAGTTTCATTAAATGATAATTCTACAAGTTTCATCTACCTTCAGACAGGCTAAATACTTTTTTTTTTCATTACGTTCGAATATTGTGTCTTGCTGTTGTATGACTGTTTGGCATTAGAAATTGTTATATAGTCCTTTGATCTATTAATATTTTGTAAAAAAAACATGCCAGTAAGTTTATAAGTATGATTTCCTCATGGTTTCCTCCACTAAGGGTGCGGCCTTTTACTCACCAGGAGAAAAGTAGCTTAATTTCATGATTTATAAATAAAGAAAATGACATTTTCAATACTGAAAATTAGAGTCTATAAAATAAAAGGGAAATGTAACTACTAAATGTTACAGACAACGAATAAAGATTAGTCCATATTATGGTAACATAAAGCAACCATGGAATGGTGCAAGGACTTTAACTGCTATTCAAAGTAGGATGAAATGTAAAGGCAGGATGATGAGTTCCAGTCCCATCTCAGTCCCTTATGAGTGTGTGACTTTGACTAAGTCATTTTAAATTTACTGATTCTGTGTTCTCTCCTGTAAAATGTCATAATGGCAAAGCTTAGTATGTAGAATGATTGGCAATTAAGCAATTGCTTTGTTAATTTTAGAATGTTTTTAAATTTGAAGTATATCAGATTGTACTTATTTAATGTGTAAGTTTTGTCTAATAGGATTGTAAACATAGGTCTGAAACGGAAAGCAAGAAACTTTGGTTCAAAAACTAATAATTTGCTCTACTTTGTCAAATCAATTAATATTTTTGGATGATAGCTTGAAGTAGGATTGTGAGTTTTAATAGGGTTGTGGTCGGAAGGAATGAAAAGCAATTTTTGGGCCTTTTCTAGATATAAAACTCTTTAATTCTATCAATGATAGCTTTATTTTAAATATCAACTCAGATATTTTTATTTTGCAGATTCCTAAGCTATATTCAAGAAAGTTTTAGTGACTTGTGCAAGATTCCATAGCAAGTCAACAGCTATGTTGAGATAAGAAATTTACACTGGAGCCCAGAATCTGTTATCCTGGCTAGAGCTCCTTCTCCCGAAACCCTTTGCTTTGATAATAATATTTCTCCCTTCTAGATCCTTGAGTGTGGCCTTTTGATTAAATCCAAATTTTATAGAACAAATCCTTGTAATAAAGGGATTTGTTCTGTGAAGTTTGGATTCTGTCGAGGGCTCACATTTGGGGATCTGGAAGGCTGCATGTGGCTTTGAGACCGCAGATTCTCCACCCAACTGAATCTGCTTGTGTTAATCATTTTGGGAAATACGGGTATGTTGGGCATACCAATGTTTTAGGCCCTGTGCTAAATGGATCAGATTAACCATAAGTGTAAAGCACAGCTTCTACCCTCATAAAGCTCACAGTCTCACAGAGGACCTTACATGCTGCCATTTTTATACTAGCTTGTGTAGCATATAAACTCAGCAGTGTACAATGGGCTTTGTGTAGTTAAAATTAGACAGCTACTCTCAACATTAGCCATGAAGTACCTCAAATGGAAGTACAAGAAAAATTCATTGCTTTGCTCATTTAACAGTATGGTGAGGAAAGAAGAGGAAAGAGATATATCATTTTGAAAGAACAGTGAAGAATCTCAATTATATCAGGAAATTGTACATTGGACATGGTACTTTAAAATCCTGTGCCTGATTATATATACACATATAGCAAATATAAATCATCCTCTTCATACACAATTCTCTATTTATTCTTTATGACAAACCAGTGGGATAGATTTATCCTAGTATTGCAAATGATGAATCTAATGTTCAGATATTAGGAAGTATAATTTTGCTATTTGTCTTCTTCATTAAATTATAAGCTCCCAGGAGGAAGCAGGTAACGGTAGAAACAACTTGCTTATGCTGAAGTCTCTGTCCCATAAAAGCCATGTATACCTGAACACGTTACTTAACATCCATAAATCTCAATTTCCTTACCTATAAAGCAGAATTATGTAAAAAAACAAATAAATAAATAAAGCCTTGATAGGGTCTGATGCGCATCAGCTGTGTAATAGATGTTTCCTATACTATCATAGAGTGCAGCCCTTGAAGAGTCTCTTTCTTAGCAATTGTCAGGGAGGGATGTCATCAGTAATACTCTACTTTGGGAGCTTCTGATACAAGTGGCTACTTAGCAGCTGAAAAAAGTCAAACTCACAAAGTTATTTTTAAAATCATAAATTAAAGTGTAAATAACTTCCAAATTATAAGGGCAAGTCATTTTAATAACTCATGAAATCTTTAGAGATTTTTGCCTAAATCCAGGTAAGTATTAAAGCCTTCTTCTTCAACAGATTTTTTTCTCATCTTATTATTTAAACACATACAGCATAGTGATACAGAAATTGTGAATGTTGACTAGAACTTAAAATAAACCACAAAAATGAGAACCTTTTTTCACTTTGACTTTTGTTTCTTTCATTAAACCTACCATGTAATATGAAAGCTTGCACTCCTAAGAATTGCTATAATAATTGAAATTAATGTTAAAATATGTTAATATGAAATTAATGTTAAAATATCTTTCCCTAAGAAAGAAAAACCTACATGTTGCAATATTGGAATAGGGGAAGGAGGAGACATACACTTCCTAAGAAAGACCTCTGAGTTGATAAAAGCAACATCCAATTTAACTGTGGAAGATCACCAGGAATAGTGCCTATAAGCCCAGAGCATGCAGGCTCATTTAATTCCCATTTGGAACCAGAGTGACTAACTTGTCAGTTCTACTGCTAATATCCAACTGATTTCTTTTTCACAGAGAAGAGACAAACATTAACCATTCTTCAAAACAAAGTTACTCTCATTTATAGAGATTGTAAACCAACAGAGCAACAAATTCCTTATGGAGGCAAGAGACCTAATGGATAGTGTCCCCATTATACACTGTTGGAGATGCTTATAGTGGCTATAACTGTGATACACTGATGCTAACTTTGCACTCAGAAAGGCTGAGACTCTTTAAGCATAACATAAGTAAGGTTAATACTTTCCCTCAATGTGGAGGAAAGTAAAGAACAGTTGACTGATCTGTCAATGCCAAAGCTGTGTTTTATTAATAAGACCTAGAGGCCTTATTTTCAGCTTTCTATTCCTTCATTTCCCTTAGTATTCGATTTCACAATTACAAAGATCAATCCTTCCAAGTAATTGATTGATTGTCATCATTGATCTTGTACATAGAAAGTGAGGAAAAAAAACACACATAAGTCTTTCTCAGCATTTCAGCAAATTTCCTCTATTAAGTGTTTATATTGGCAGAACTAAAATGTATGTTCTTGGTTTGGAAATGGCTCCCTGATGGGCATGGATTGCTGGTCATCCTTCCCCACTCAATCTTATAAATTTCTTAATTAGAACAATGGTGGAACAGAATTGAAAAAAAAAAAAATAGGGTCCAACTTTCAATATGCCAGAGGAAAAGCAAAAATAAAACTTTACTAGGGTCGACATAAACTGATTCTAACTTCTATAACTCTCTCAGAAATATCAACAAACATTTTTGACCAAAACTTCTTTTGTCTTGTTTTCTAAAGCCTCAATATTGTTCCTGCAGTTCTTCTTACTAAGGTATATTGGTTTTATTAGCTTAAACAGAGACCCTTTGGCTAAGGATGGAAAATAGTGGTACCTCCATGCTTAGTTGAGTTTTTACAGTGCTAACCTATACGGTAGCCCTGAAAAATAGCTTTCATTTTATGTCAGCTTCTGTTGACAGACAGCAATTTTCTGTGTTAAAAGCATTATTTAGGCTTAGATAATGAAAAATACAATGATTGATATTTTATGTTTAGGACTGTGAGTAGCAAAAGAGTACCACAGGTTTCAAATATTTACTATTCTTATTCGTTCCCAACTCTGTTTAGTCTTCTATATGCCAGGAAGACATTTTATTCAAATGAATAAATATTCATTGTAAATATTCAATGCTGTGTTAGGCAGGGAACACAAAAATTTAAAAAAAGACATGGACATTGCTTTTAAGGAGCTTAAAAATAGTAAGAAAGTCAAATAAACAAATGCCATCAAGTATGATAAGTGAAGGAAAGGATTGTACTCAAGTTGTAGAAGTGGCAGAAAAATAGTGATAAAATTAGTCTGCCATCTGTAGAGGTGAGAAATACGGTCAGAGATGCATCACCAATAAGACAACACAAGGACTTTGAAAGGTTAAGAAGTCTTGGCTTTTTAAAGATCAAATGTGACCACTACTTCATCAAGGTTGCCTGTGAATATATAAGTTTTAATTTAAAAGAATAATTATGCTTTTGTTGCTTGTGCTTTGGGGGTCATATTTTAAAAAATCTTTGTCCAGAACAGTGCTAAGAATCTTTTCCCCTACGTTTCTTTCTAGCAGTTGTACAGCTTCAGGAGACATTACATTTAATTTGTCAATCTATTTTGAGTTTATTTTTGTATATGGTATGAAATATAGCTCTTCTGCATGTGGATATCCAGTTTTTCCAACACCATTTATTGAAGAGACCAATCATTCTTTGTTGTGTGTTCTTGCCAAGTTAGACAAATTTCAGTTGATCATAAATGCTTAGATTTCTTTCTGGGCCCTCTATTCTGTTCCATTTGCCTATGTAACTGTTATCGTGCCAGTACCGTGGTGTTTTGATTACTGTAGCTTTGTAGTATATTTTAAAATCAGGTAGTGTGATGCCTCTGGCTTTGTCCTTTTTCCTCAAGATTGTTTTGGCTAATCGGATTCTTTGTGGCTCCATATAAATTTTAGGACGATTTATTCTATTTCTGTGAAAAATCTCATTAGAATTTTGATAGGTATTGCATTGATTTTTTTTTTTGAATAGAGTATTATGGCGGTACAAATATTTTGATTACATGGATTGCTTTTGCACTGCTTGAATCAAAGTTATAAGTGTGCCCATCACCCAGATAGCATACATTGTACCCATTAGGTAAGATATCACCCATCCCCTACTTCCTCATCCCCCCTGCTTGATTTCCATTGAGTTTTACTTACAGTTGTGCACATGACTGCAGATCAGTTAGTTCCAGTTTAATAATGAGTACATATGGTAACTGTTTTTCCATTCTTGCCATACTTCACTTAGGAGAATGGTCTCTAGTTACATCCAGGCTGTTATAAAGGTATTAATTCATCATTTTTTATGGCCGAGTAGTACTACATGATATATATATATATATATATATATATATATATATACACACCACATTTTCTTAATAAATTCATGAATTGATGGGCACTTGGGTTGATATCACATCTTTGTGATTGTGAATTGTGCTGCAATAAACATTCGAGTGCAAGTCTCTTTTTGATAAAATGGCATTTTTTCCTTTGGGTAAATATCCAGTAGTGGGATTGCAGGATCAAATGGTAGGTCTACTTTTAGTTCTTTGAGAAATGTCCATACTATTTTCCATAGAGTTTGTAATAATACTGGTTTGCAGTCCCACCAACAGTGTGTAAGTGTTCCTTTTTCTCTGCATCCATGCCAATATCTATTGTTTTGGTACTTTTTGATAAAAGCTATTCTCACTGGAGTTAGGCAATATTTCATTGTGGTTTTGATTTGAATTTATCTGATGCTTAGTGATGTGAGCATTTTTCATACGTTTATTGGCCATTAGTCTATCTTCTTTAGAAAATCTTCTGTTCATATCTTTTGCCCACTTTTTAATGGGTATGTTTGCCTTTTTTTTTCTTGCTGATTTGCTTGAATTCTTTGTAGATTCTGGTTATTAGTCCTTTATTGGATGTATAGGATGTGAATATTTTCTCCCATTCTGTGAGTTGTCTATTTCCTCTGTTGATTGTTTTCTTAGCTGTGCAGAAGCTTTTTAATTTAATCAAGTCCCATATATTTATCCATTTTAGTCATTGCTGTGATTGCCATTGGGATGTTCATAAAATTTTTGCCTAGGCCAATACCTAGAAGAATTATTTCAACATTTTCTTCTATTATTAGAATTCTTATGGTTCTGTGTCTTAGATTTAAGTCTTTAATCTATCTTCAATTAATTTTTGTGACTGGTGAGATGTGGCTCCTGTTTCAATCTTCTACATGTGGCTATCTAATTTTCCCAGCACCATTTATTGAATAGAGATTCTTTTCCTCAATGTATGTTGTTTTCTTTGTCAAAGATCAGATGGCAATATATGGATGGTTTTATATCCGAGTGCTCTGCTCTGCTCCATTGGTCTATGTCTCTATTTTTGTGCCATTACCATACTGTTTTGGTTACTATAGCCTTGTAATATCCCTTAAAGTCTGGTAGAGTGATGCCTTCAGATTTGTTCCTTTTGCTTAAGTTTGCTTTGGCTATTAGGGCTCTTTACTGTTTCTAAATGAAGCTTAGAATTATTTTTCCTAGATCTGCAAAAAATGATATTGGTACTTTAATGGGAATTGCATTGAATCTATAAATCACTTTGGGTAGTATGGACATTTTTAACAATGTTGATTCTGGTGATCCATGAGCATGATATTTTTTCCATTAGTTTACATTTTTTGCAATTTCCTTCCTCAGTGATTCATAATTCTCTTTGTACATATCTTTCACCTCCTTAGTTAAATATATTCCTAGGTATTTTTTTTTCTTTGAAGCTGTAGTTAAAGGTATTGAGTCTTTGATTTGATTCTCAGCTTGACTCTTGTTGGCATATAGGAATGCTACTCATTTGTGTACATTGATTTTTATAACCTGAGACTTTGCTGAGTTTATTTCTCAATTCCAGGAATGTCCTGGTGGATTCTTTGCAGTTTTCTAGATATAACATCCTATCATCAGCAAAGAGTGATAGTTTGATTGCCTAATTCCCTATCTGAATACCTTAATTGCCTTGTCTTGTCTGATTGCATTAGCTAGAACTTCCTAGACTATGTTGAATGGAAGTGGTGACACTCAGCAACTTTGTCTGGTTCTAGTTCTTAGTGGGAATGGTTTCAAATTTTCCCCGTTCAGTATGATGTTGGCAGTGGGTGTGTCATATATGGCTTTCTAATTTTGAGATTTGTTCCATCTATGC
>CAUYSK010000725.1:0-17281 GCA_963575035.1 Avahi laniger
GTAGTCCCAGCTACTCGGGAGGCTGAGGCAGTAGGATTGCTTGAGCCCAGGAGTTTGAGGTTGCTGTGAGCTAGGCTGACGCCACGGCACTCGCCCCAGGCAAGAGAGTGAGACTCTGTCTCAAAAAAAAAAAAAAAAAAACTTAGCCATTATATGTCCTATTTTCTATGGCAGAGAACTGCCAAGCGGAGAACCAACTGGAAGCTAACCTGATCCCTGGGCCAGAGAACAGTGATTCTCCCAAAACCCTCAAATGTCTGATAATGTGGGACAGGACATGCTCCTGCTCTCAGGTAACGCAGGGCATTTTGATACGACTAATTTCCATATGCTCTCCTAACCCAAAGTAATGATTTGCCTGCAAATCTTACCTTAAAGCCCAATGCTAAGGTAGGATAGCAGTGAGAACCATCTGAGCCTCCCTCTTCCCTGTGCCTACCAGAAAACTCAATAGTCCAATTGGCCAAGAGCCGTGGTGCAGACAGACCCTCATGACCACAATGAATGGGCTCTTCTTCCCCTGTAGACTCTACCACCTATTCTAACCCAGGGATTCCTTAGTCCTGATTTGTAAGATACTTCAACATTGTTATATAGGATTTTTTTTCCAAAGCTTCCTGAATATCTTGTTTAAGGAATTGGGTCATTATTACCACACAAAGGGACCTATCACAGTAAACGTTCTGGGCATATGCAGAAGGTGGGTAGGGAAACTTCCAGCAAAAAAGACCCAATTCTGCAACTTCCTCCCATACCAGCCCATCATGGGCAAATGGCAGCCCCAATGGCAACCCCAGGCAGCAGTGGCAGACAGAACACTGTGAGCCTCCCCGTCCAGAACCTGTCGGGCCACGCCCCTCAGAGGGGCCCTGCCTCCAAGGCCAGGGCGCACAGAGTCACGCCCCGCTGGGTCTCTCAGACAGCCCCCAGGAGCAGCCCTCCACCAGCCATCTCCTGCTTCCTGCACAGAGGTGCCTGGTTACTCAGGCAGAGCAGCTTAGCAGGGCTAGTCTGGGAGTGCCGTCCAGATGGGGGAGGGGCGGCGGAAGGTAGCGGTGTTAACAATCAGTGACAGTGGGTCCCACTCATTTCCCCAGTCTATTTTACGACTTGGAACTCGGCATGCAAATTTATGCAAGACGAGATGCAAAGCAGTGCTTGGAGCCAGAAGTCCCGTTGCTTTTTCCCCCTCTTTTTTGAAGCTGCACTGAACCACTGTAAATCAGTGCTGGCCTCTTCTCCCTTTCCTTCTCCCCCAGCAACTGCAGATGCAGAGCCTCCCCGTCCTCCCGCCTGTCTGCCCTGGAACTTTGAATGACTGCACATTTCTATAGCACCTTTATACGTGCAGCGGGCCAGACGGCCACTCGGGTGCCCCGCCCCTCGGCATAATCCCCTGCATTGTACGCGGCAGGGAAGGAGGCTGGGGAGACACCGAGGGAACCAGTCCAGCCCAGCCTCGATTCTGAAAGGGCCCGGCCTGGCCCAAGCCTGCTCCCTTCTCTTCCCCTGACATTTCTAGGCACTTCTGCCCACTCCACCACCAAGCACACCTACAGGATTTTAAAGTCCCGACTTTAGGCAGATGATGGGGTCCTTCTTCCATTTTTCTTCCAGGCCTGCCCACCCCTGCCCCCTAGTCTGACTTCATAGTTTCTTTGAACCAACAAGTCCCAGGCCATCACCCCTGTGGATGCAGGCTCACGATCACCCACTTCTTCCACCGCCTGCCTGCCTGCCCATGTGCCCACCCCCACCCCCTGCATCCCTGCCATCACCAGGAAGCCAGCAGCACAGCCCCTGAGTCCTGGGAACAAAGACAAAAGAGCTAACAGCAAAGCCGGAACTGCTGGGGTTTGCTGCCTCGAAATAAGAGGGTATGTTTAAAATTCTCAAAAGCAACCTGCTCAAAGAGGAATGCAGGCTGGGGGTGGGGGATGCTCATTCTTCAGATGGGAGAGGAGATGGGAGAAGGGGAGTAGGAGAAAGCAGGATTCAGTGCTAAGGTCTCATCTGGGCCAGTCCCCACCCCTCAACTGGGACCCCAGCACTCTCCACACAGCAATGCCAGGCCTGCCCCAGCCCAAGACCCTCTCCCCACAGAAGCCTCCAACCTTGGCCCCTCTCTTCCCCGCACCCCTGCAAGCCCAGGCTTCTCCCCAAAGAGCTCTTCTCTCCCCAGCCCTACTCTTGTCTCAGGCACCCCTGATGTCGGTCACTTCTTTCAAGTGCACCCATTGAGCTTCCACGCCCCCACCTCCAACTTCTGCTTAAGGTCCCCTCTTGCCAGGCTGGAGCACAAGAGAAAAATGCGGAAGGCGTCTGGGCACTGGGAGGAGAAGGCTGAGGAGGCAGCTGGGGCGAGCTGGCGGAAGGGAAGTCCCATAACCAGGCAGAAAATCCAGAGTGACATTCTTCCCATGAACTCACCGCATTGTCCCCGGGCTCCCCTGACAACCCCTCCCTACCCCAGGCTCTAGGGAAAAGGGAAGGGGGGGAAATCGCCCGCATCTGTTCCCGCATCTGTTCCGGGCTAAAGACCCTAACCTGCTTCAGGGATTTGCGAAGCAGGAGAATTGGTTTTTTGGCTTAGAGTTAAACGAATGAAGAGTGAAAAAAAAAAAACTAAAACATTAGGAAGGAAATGCACCACACGCTTTATTAAAACAGTCAACATCCAAACCATCCAAATGATTCTATGAACTTAGAGGCCCTTTGAAAAGTTCACTCTGCTGAGAAAGATGTTTAGTTTGCCAGAGTTCAGCTCAGAAACCAATCAGTACTGCCCTGGTGGACCACGGGTGGGAGGATGATGAAGAGGAAAGGAGGACTGGGGGGTGGGCGCCCTGCCCCGCAGTGAAGGGACTATTTGGGGGTCTTTTTCCTTTTCTTATTACTTTCTAAGAGAACCAGGAGGGAAGGGTTAATTTCCAAAAGGAAGCGAGCACGGGAGAAGAAGGGGACTGGGGGGGTTCCACTTAAAGGAAGCCCCAACTTGCTCTGTGTTCCAGGGCAAAATGTGCCAGAGAAATAGAAGAAAGATTTCAACTCTGACCCCTAATTCCATTCTCAAGGAGAACAGGAAAAAAAACAATAGCAGCCCAGAGGAAGGGGGGAGGACTGTATGGGGGGGGGGCTTACAAAGACCGCAGAAGCTGAGAAGCAGGCAAGAATGTTTTCACTTTTCTTTCTTTTTTTAGGTTTGAGAAACTTGATCAGACTCACTTGCTTTTTAAACAACAGCAGCAGGCAGTGGACACATTTCACCACTGTCTCCAAGAGGAAAGAAAATAATTACAGCTTCCTCCAGACCACTGGGGCAGGAGGCTTTCATAATTTAAAAAAAAAAAAAAAATGAGCTCCCTGGAGCCTGGTCGTGCCCTTCAAATAATTTCTGGGGAGGGATGAGGGCCCCTTAACAAAGAACCCCAGGGTCCCCATTCTATCCGACAGGCAGGGTCCCTCAATTCAGGATGGGGGATGGGGGTGCAACCCAGCGCTCCAGTAAGAGCAGCTGCTTCCACCGCCCAGGCATCCTCCTGCCTTCTGACCTGGAGCCCAGATGCTGAACTGCACAGCCTGGTTGTCGCCGTCCCGGTTCGGAGCCGGCGAGCCGCCTTAAATTACATTAAGTCAACTGCTGGGGTCTCCACCTCGCCTCCCAAATGCCCCCTTTTATTTTTCTGTTCAACCTGGCAGCGAGAACCCTCTATGGAAAATAGTACCGTTTCTCCCAGGAAACCCACCCTACAAAGTACCAACAAGTCTTTCCTCCCACCTCACAACCCCAGCAGAAGGAAGGGTCCCTCAGTGCGCCGGCGCCTGCGCTATCGCCCTCTCCTCATCCGAGGTCCTGGTATCACCGGCACCCGGCAGCCTCCGCCTCCCAGCAGCGATCCCACCAGGACCCTTGGCCGGCAATCGACGAACTCAAGCAGTGCCCCACATAGGCTTCAAGTTCCCACTCCCGCAGATACAACCAACACCCTCCTCCCCAGTAAATCCCTCCTCCAGATTAGAAGTCGGGGTACGTTCCACCCGGGAAAGACTACGGCGACAGGGGTGCCTTTCCTCTCCCCATTCATCCCCACCAAATTAGGAGCCAGGGCTCTTCCGTTTGTCTAACTCCAGTTCTCCTCCCCGGGCCTGACTTTCGGGTCCCTGCTCTCAGCCCCCAGCTCCGGTCAAGGACTCCGCGCTTCTTCCCCTAAAACAGTCCCTGGGGTCCCGCCGCACACTCCTTCCCTGCCCAGTGGCCGCCAGCCAGGCTCCCAGCTGCCCTCCAAGTTTCTCCCAACTAGCTGTCCCAGCCCGCGTTACCTGCAACCTGCTCGGGGCTGGCGCCGTACTCGGCGTCCCGGCGCTTTTCGCAAGTGCCCTCGCCCATGACCAGCGCCTGCAGGGGCAGCTCGGAGCCCGGGTGGGGATAGCAGCGCAGCCCCTGGGCGCAGCGCGGGGTGTAGACGCCGCACGCTTCGCCCTCCAGCCGGGCGCACACCGAGCAGCAGCCGCAGCCCGGCTCCCGGACCAGCTCGGCGCAGGGCGCACGAGCGCCGGCGGCCGCCCCGGCCACCGCGGCGGGCGGCGCGGCAGGCGGGGGCCCGCAGGCGGCCAGGCGCTCGGGCGTACAGGGCGGGCAGCGGAACAGCACCTCGGCGCGCGCCCCGCAGCCACCGCCGCCCGCGCCCAGGAGCAGCAGCAGCGGCGACAGCAGCAGCGGCAGCGCGAAGCCGCTCAGTCTTGGTAGCATGTTGGCTATAGGGAGCGCGACGGCGGCGAGCGAGCGGGCAGGTGGCACGGCCCTGCGAGCGCGAGAGCCGCCTCCTCCGCTTCTTTCTCCTCCCCCGGCGCGGCAGCCGGGTCCTAAAGGGCCCGCTTCTCCCCGCCCCCTGCCTTCTCCCCTCCCCCTTTTGGAGACCACCCCCTTCCCCCAGCACTCCCGCACGCCGGCACGTGCATGCGCGCACGCCCACTCGCCCACCCCGCAGTTGGTTCCCGGCTCTACGGGTCCCCTAGTCCACCCCAGCCACGTCCCTCCACGCTCCTCTAGCCCTGGCTCCCTGGCTCCCTGACTCCCGGAGAATAGGAATAACTTGCAGGTTGGGGTAAGATCGAATTGGGAGTGGAGAAAAGCGGGTGCTTTTTTTGTCTCCTGCCTTTCAGTTCAGTTCGGAAGGACTTAGTTGCGCGCTTCCCATGTGGCCGCACCAGGCTAACTGCCCGGGGAACACAAAGGACATAAGGCACAGTCTTGACCTTCAAGTCGATTCAGTCCGATCACTCCAATCCCTCCATCCTTGGGGTATCACCCACTGCCGACATTTTGCTTCGGACAATGACTTGGTGTCGGGTGGGTCTTACGGAGATTCAGACCGGTCTAGACCAGGCTATCCCCAAACAGCCCCTTTTAGTGACCATTGCAGTTTCCCAAATCTGGGAGCTCGTGACTACAATATTTGAGAACCCTGAAGTGCAATTTCCGGGCACTGTTCCCTTCCTCTCCCCCAAACCCCTCCCTTCCCCGCCCGGCCAAAATAATCCCTTAGTAACTTGGGCCCCGCCTACAAATCCCGAGGCATTTGCTGCCGGAGACATCCCCAACACACTGCTGCAGGGGTCTTGGAGAGGTCAGATCAGCCCTCCAGGTGTGATCGCTCTGGGGACTGTCATTTATGGCTTTCTCCAGTAATGCACATGGACTGTTATGGCCTCCCTTCATTGTTCCGTTTGATTTACTGAGTCTCTTGGCAAGCTGCCCCAACCCCCATCTTTCCAGGCTGGACTCAGCCTTAATCATCACCCATCTTGGGTTGTGACCGTAACAAAGACCCTTGTCAGAGAGATTTTTTTGGTGAGGGATGAGCCATTAAGCTACTTCCAGCCCAGGTTTAATTTCCCAATATCTCAGTGCCACCCTCGTCTCCCTCTCCCCACCAGACCCCTGCACTCGACTCTTTCTAACTTTAAGGCTCACGGCTGTTTGGTTCTATTCAACGGCTCCTTAACCAAGTGGCCACCTGACTCTGAAGGTGAGCTAGATTCCTTCAGGAAGGCAAGTTCCTTGTCTTAAGAAACTAAGAGTTACAGGGAAGAGTTTGGTAAGATAAACACAAGTAAGTGGTTGTCAGAGGCTTTGAGAAATATTGGGCTGCAGAGGTAATGGGTAGGGGGGAACAGAGGAGTTTCCTGGTTGAATCAGAATTGTAGGGGAAGCTTGGAATTCTACCAGGGAAAATGCAGGGACCGCAAGGGCACTCCAAGCAGAGGGACCAGCCACAGCAAAAACATGGGAATGGGAAAGTGAGGTAGGAGATCAGAAAGTCAGTCCACTTCTGTCAGAGAGCTGATCGCTTGGAGGGAGTAGCGGGGGAGGTAGGAAATCCAGTTGACTCACATTGAGGTTTGGCTCAATTTGGCAGGCAGGAGGGATACAGCATCCATGTTTGAGCAGAGAAGTGAAATAGACAAAGTTAGACTTCTGGAAATCACTATAGCTGTGTAGAGTACAGATCTGACAGAAGAAAAAAGACACAGCCCGGAGGAGGCTCCTGGTCATTACACTTTTGTATGTCCCCGTGTTTTGTGCCTACTTTGTCACTTGTTCATGGTGGTCCCACCCACTGAGCTCCCACACAGTAAGGACAAGGTCTAGAAGGGCGCTGTCCAGTAGAAATCCAATGCAAACTGCAAATGTGAGCCACACATGCAGTTTTAAATTTTCCAATAAGCACATTAAAATATAGTAAAAAGAAATAGGTGGCATCCATTGTTAAGTGACCATACTTTAACTCAATAGATCCAAAATATTATCATAGTAATGTGTAATCAATATTAAAAATTATTAATGAACCATTTAACATTCCCTTTTTTCATACTAAATCCTTAAGCTCCTATGTGTATCTCATACAGCACATTTCAATTTGAGCTAGCCAAAATTCAAATGCCCAGTCGCCCCATGTGACTAAGTAGTTACAATTGGACAGCATACGGGTCTAGAATATAGTGCCTGGCACCTAGTAGGCACTCAATAAACATTTGTTGAGTGAATAAAAGGTACTACCTCTAAAAACACTCTTGGAAGGGCCCCCTCATTTTCTTTCTGGCTTTGCTACAATGCCCAACAGCTGCGGATGAAAGATGGCAAAGAGTATATTGAGAGGCTAAGAGTGGCATTCATTCATTCAGCTCCTCATTTCTCTTTTGAGATTCATTCTCTTTCCACCTCCTTTTAAAGTTCTTGATCTTTTAGCCAAGAACTGTGGAGAGGAGCAGGCAAAGTGATGCTGACTTGACAAATGCCAAGTACTCAATTAGATTTCTCTTTCTGATGAGTCTGAAGACCACACCCCAATTCTTTTCTCCCAGTTCCCAGGTTAACAGCCAATTTTACCCTCCTCCACCCTAAATACACACACTCGCGCGAGTGCATGCATCAGTAACAACTCCATCTTTTTAAGGTCTTTCGTAACCCCGGGAGTCTCAGAGTCCCACTCCCCAAAGGCCAGCTGCCATGGAGGCTTGAGTCACAGAGCACCCTCGATCCATTTAAGCTAGAGAAGTGGAAGGTCTTGGCCAGGGTCCCAGGCCTGGTCACTGGTTGGCCTGGGACTTGACCATTACTGTAGGCCCAGGGCCTAGAACAGTGCCTGGCACACAGGTACTCAATAGATATTTGCTGAGTGAACCCAGGTTCTCCACTCCTAGTCTCTTGCTTTGCCTGTCCATTGTTCCTGGAGCACTCCTTACTTTGAGTTTCTCATGAGTCCTCTGTAAAGGATCTGTCCTTAGGCTTGAGAGCCTGTCTGTGCCCGGCAGTGAGGACTGGTTGAGAGATGGGGACAGGCTAAGACTGGTTTTCCTACCCTTTCCCCTAATCCCTGCTGTTTCTCATTTGAACCGTGTTTCACAAACCCCACCCTCACATGGTTTACCGTAACTAGGTACCACCTGTACTGTTATTTACGTAATTTTTTTAAAGTAAGTCAATTTGCTCTTTTGTTTTGTTTTACTTAAGGCCATTTTTCAAATAAACTTTATGTCACTACCCTAAATGGAAACCCAGTATCGATGGCCATATATAGATGGTAACCATAAAAATAAACACAATGAAAACAAAACAACGTTATTTGATTCGAGCTGGATACAGTTGCTTGCTGAAGCCTCTGAAGTTGGCACACTCTCCCCTGGTTAAAAAAGATGAGCCAGTCTCAGAGAAGCGTTAAAGGCAAGCCAGATCCAAGCTGAGATTTTCTCTACTAAGGCATCAGAAGGATAGGGATGTTTCCAAAAATATTTTATTGAAGCATAATATACATGCAAAAAAGTACACATATCATAAAGTTGATAAATATTCACAAATTGACCGTACCATATAACCAGCACCCAGGTCAAGAAAGAGAACATTAACAGCACACAGAAGCCCCCTTCATGCCACTTGCAGTTACGACCCACATCCCCATGAGGGTAAACATTATCCTGACTTCTACTGGCATGGATGAGTTTTGCCTGTTTTTGCATTTTACATAAATTCGAAAACATACAATATGCACATACAATATGCAGTCTTTTTGTCTCTGCCTTCTTTTTATTCTGGAGCATTTTATGGACAACATCCCTGCCTTCTTTTGCCCAAGATTTTGCATGGAAGATTCATCCATATCTTTGCATGTCATTGTAGGTCATTCCTCCTCATTATTGGGCAGCATTCTGCAGTATGAATGCACCCCAATTTATTGGTCCATTCTGTTGTTGAATGGGCATGAAATTTCTGGATCATAGGGTATGCATATGTTCAGCTTTAATATTAAATAGATACAGCCAAAAAGTTTTGCCAAGTAAACATATGAATTTATACTCCTGTGAGCAGCACATGAGGCTTCCACTTGCTCCCTATCTCTGCCAATAACTGGCATCTCCATCTTTCCTCTATTTACCCATTCTGGTTGCACACCTTTTTTCCATATGATAGAGTAGGAGAAATTTCGAAGGGAAATCACATCATACAGTGTCATGTAATGTCATGCCCATGTATCATAAGTGAATATCTTCAGTAGCACCCAAAATCATCATACGTTTCTATTTTAAAGATGGAGTCTCGCCATGTTGCCCAACCTGGAGTGAAGTGGCTATCGATGGGCACAATCATAGCACACTGTGGCCTCAAACTCCTAGCCTCAAGGGATCCTCCTACCTCAGCCTCCTGAGTAGCTGAGACTCCAGGCACCACAGTGCCTAGCTCATACACTTTTTTATTATGGGGAGTTTTGTTTTAGTTTAGCTGTTGTTTTCAGCAGAAGGGAAGAGGCACAAAAGGATAAAAGCACTGCCTGAGCAGAGGGCGTGTCCTCTAGCCTTCACACATTCCCCTGGGATTCGTAAAATCCAGCACAGCCTCCTCTTCACAGAGCCCTGAGACAAAACGGACAGGGGCAAAGACCTCTGGCTTTTTTCAACCCAATTTCGTGGTTAGAAACTTCATAATGGAAATCCGAGGAGCATCACTGTGGAAAAGGTTAAGAATGAAAAGTGTGCTCTGGTGTAACTAAGGCCGGGGGTGCACACTTTGTGGTGATTTTCTGAACAAGCCTCAAGTGCAGGGCCAACAACTTAATCTGATCACCATCATCATCTTTGCCTTCAGAAAATCTCAACCAAGTGCCTCTTCCCAGATGCTAGATAAGGGTTCTGTATGGCCCTGTCTTCTAGAAGTTGCTGAATCAGGTTGGATGACCCTAGAGTGACCCAGTGGAAAGGACACAAAAGAAAATAAATAGAATCAGAACGTGAGCCCGCACGCTGGCAGAGGAGTCAGAAAGGGTCTGGGGTCCAGGCTGCCTTGATTCCAGTCCAACCTCTCCACTCACTGGCTATGTAATTTGGGTCAAGTTATTAAACCTCTCTGAGCCTCAGTTTCCTCATCTGTATAAGGGGATGATAATAACAGTACCTGCTTCAAAGGGTTGCTGCAAAGAGTAAATGAAACACTCAAGGTGAAATCCTTAGCATGCTGCCTGGTACACAGCCCTCCATCGAAGATAGTCATGCTGTCGTCACAACGTTATTCACGCGGGGAGGAGCCCATGTCCTTTGGCAGGTGCAGGAGCACAGGATGGCACTGAGAGTTCCTCGGGGAGAGGTGAGGCAAGCACCACGTCGCTCCCTCTAGCAAGCTGGGAAGGTGTTTGCAGAGGATGGAAGAATTCAAGGGCGCTGCTGAGTGGGAAGGGACTGGAATTGTTACCTGGAGTGCAACAAGGCGGGAAAGGGAGGACTGGATGCATAGAGCATGCAGCAAGTGTGCTGAAGAGTAGCGAGAATGAAGTAGAAGAAATCAGAGCACAGTGGTCCTCAGAGGCCTGGAGGGAGGCGTGGAAACTGGCCGTGGGGACCCAGAAACTTATTCCTACTGTAAGTCAGCGGTCTGGTTGGTCTGCATGGCCGTAGTGACAAGCAATGAGGTGGGGGGACGAGAGGAACAAAGGAACAAAACTAACAGCCATTGAGTCAGTGCAGATAATTTTATAGGTGCTATTTCATTTAATTCTCGTAAGTGTCAGATGAAACTAAGACAAGTTAAGTGAGCTGTCCACACCCAACTAGTATGGTAAAACCTCACCTTTCCACTACACTAGGTGAGCCAAGAAACCGCACTCTAACTTAAGATCAGCCGCTAACTTCAGGGTGAGTGGCCTTGGGCACATCGTGGCACTTCACTCAAGTTCTCTAAGTTTACGCGAGTTCCGAAGAACTGGGGGTTGGACTCCATGTTCTTGGACACTGGATAAAGGAAAGGGGAGCTTAGAGAGGCAGTCCAGTGTGCTCACAAGCACGGATTCTGGAGCCACGCTGCCTAGGCTCAAACCCTGGCTCCGACTACGGTGGTAGCGCTTCCTAGCATTCACCCGTATCCTGTTCTTTCCTTCCTGAACACACAGAAGCCCACCCAGCCAGAGTCGTAAGTGACTAGTTGTGGCTGGAGAGCTGCGGTGGAGTGACCTGTCACTTCCAGGCTGAGGCAACAAAACAAACCCTGCATGACTCCTCAGGTTCCGTCTTCCTAATGTTCTACATGGCGAGGCTACCACATGGCAGGACGTCCATGAGCCTGGATCCTGAGTGACCGTGTGGAGGAGAGAACAGAGCCTCCTGCGGCTGCCTTGAATAGGAAATCAGTACGAAGTAAACCTTTGTCGAGTTAAGTCACTGAGATTGGGAGGGTTAATTGTTACTGTAATACAGGCTAATCTATCCTGACTAAAGCAGCCATTTACTAGCTGTGTAAACTTGGGCAAGTTACTTAACCTCTGCATGCCTCAGTTGCCTCCTCTATAAAATGGAGACACTGATAATACCTACCTCATAAGGTTGTTGTGAGTATATAAATAACTTAATATTTTAGGCACTTAAGACTTAAAAACAATGCCTAAAACATTGTAAGTACTATGTAAGTATTATTCAGTACTTTTATGGGATTATTTTCCCAGTGGCATTAGGAATTGCAGGTTTCAATTAAAATCTAAGCATGCACTACAGATGTGAGTTTGCATCCTGACTTTGCCACTTGTTGAATGGGTTTGACCTAGTCATTCAACCTTTCTGGGACTGCATTTTCTTATCTTTAATATGGACGATAGTATCTGCCTCGTCTAGGGCCATCCCACCCTGAGTGTGCCCAGTCTTGTCTTGGAAGCTAAGCAGGATGGGGCCTGGTGAGTACTTGGATGGGAGTGTCCACCTCAAAGGGTAGTTGTGAGGATTCTTTGAGCTCAGCACCTGGCATGTCGTAGGCTCAAAAAAAAAATCCCTTCTTTGTTTATATTTTGTAGTTAGGGAGTTGGTGGTGTTTCTCCTCTAAAAGGCGGAGAGCAAAGCACAGAAGGGAAAAGCCCAAATCGCCTACAACTAGAGGAAGCTTTCCAGACCAAAGCAATGGAACCCCACCTGCAACTAACCAGAGCCGTTCACATCTCCTCTGGGCTTCTGTGGGTTGACTGGACCCAGCTGGGTAGTTTTCATGGGGCCTCTTTCGTGTGGCTCTAGTAGACAGCGTCTGGGACTGGAGTCACCTTTAGGCCCAGCTGAGCTGCATCCAAGGTGCCTGCCCGCTCACTCGGTGGCAGGGGCTGCTGGCTGAGAGCGGAGCCAGCCGCCAACGAGAGCACCCACATGTGGCGTCTCCATGCGCCTCGGCTTCTCAGAGCATGGCGGCTGAGTTCCGAGAGGGAGTGCCCTGTGCGTGAGTGCTCCAGGAAACCAGATGGAAGTCGCAAGGCTTCTTGGCACCCGCAAGTCCCACAGCATCGCTCCCCCTGCATTCTACAGACGCAGGTCACGAGGCCAGCCCCTGCTCAAGGGGGCGGGGAAATAGCTTGTGGCACAGAAGAGACTGTTGGGGCGTCTTCGGAAAGCACAGTGGGCACGACGTCCACACCTCCTCACTACGCCAGGCCTTGTTCCGAGGAGGCAAGGAGCAGCCGTGAGCCCTCTGCTCCTCCAAACTGCTGGTCCCTCCCTGGGGAGCGAGGGGCAGCTGCTGCTCTCCAGAGGCAGGCCATTCTGAATAGCGCGTCAACCCGCCGCCGGGCCATCACTCCTCCCAGCCTCTGAGGCTCACAACTTTACGAAGAGCTCTACAAAGAGAGCTGCAAGCCCTGGGCAGAGGTGCCACCCATTAACCAAATTACAAAGGGAAATTTTTCCCTCCCCTTTGGAACGTCGTTGTCCTTGTTAGGTCCAGGACATTAAGACCCTTTGCATCTGAAGGAGAGGGCTGTTGAGCAAAGCATCCCTCAGCCAGAATTCTCTAGATTAGGAGTTGGCAGGCTTTTTCTGCAAAGGGCCCTGCGGTAAATACTTTAAGCTTTGCAGGCTTCATATGGTCTCTGTCGCAACTACTCCACTCTGCCATTATTCCACAAAAGCAGCCAAGGACAATATTCAAACAAATGAGCATGGCTGTGTTCCAATAAAATTTTATTTACAAGAACAGCTGGAGGCCAGAATGGTCCCACAGGCTGGAGTTTGCAGACCCCTGCGCTAGGGCCTCCTCAGTTTTAGAGAGCAGAATTTCAAAGGCGTCCGTGCCCAGGAGGTGAGGCAGAGCCTGAGGCCGGCTTCCCCACCTTCCTCCAGCCCATCCCCCATCACGTCATGCCTCCAGTCACCTTAAGGGATCAATAGGGTGCCTGTAGGAAAGGCCAGCTCCATAAATGTCAGCTGCCTTGCGAGGGTCCCCAACTCCCACAGCTTCCCTCTCAATCCCTGCTCCCTCTCAGAATCCCTCAGTGAGATGCTCCTGGTCCCCGGCAACCCCAGAGGAGATCTCAACTCAGCAACTGCGCAGGCCTGGCAGACCCGCACGGCTCAGGCGACAGGAGGAGGCAAGGCAGACGCTGCGAGGACGGGCTTCCCTGAAAGGTTTCGGGCAGGGCGCGGCATCTGTGGACAACGTGAGCAGGGCTGCTGCCTCCATCAGACGGGCCCGCCCCCCTCCCTGCTGCGGCTTTTCTTTCGAGGAACAAGACTACATCTGTTTGGCGATATTCAATCTGGAATCGTTAAATAAACCTCTCGGGTCCTGGCAAACAACAGCCCATCTTATTCCGATGGAGGAGCCCCTGAAACACAGCAGACTTCTTAATCCTAAATCTGTCTGTCAGCTTCCACCCCCTCCCAACAAATCCCTGCTCCCCTCCACGCCCCAGCCGCTGTCAACTTGGAGAAAGATTGCACACGGCTGGCCCCTCAGCCTCTCGACTCTTACAGATTCTTGTTTCTGAGTTTGCATGTTTACTTTTAGTATTGTTGTACTTGGTTTCTCAATCCCCCCTTTCTTCCCAGAGGGTCTCTCTCTCCCTCCCTCCCTCGGTGGGTCTCAGCCACACAATACTGTCTGAGCAAACTTGTTCAGGCCCCCACAATTGTCTCATCTCCCCGTTGCCCCCACCCTCACCCTCCTGAGGCCACTGAGAAGAAAGTAAAGTTAAACAAATAAAGGATGGGAAGCGACCCAGCCAGTGTTTCCAAGTCCCTGACAATGGGGAACCTCAAGCTCGCTGCTCAGCTTGCCTTCTACTCCCCACAGCCCCTCTGTCTGTCTGTCTGTCTGTCTGTCTCTCTCTCTCACACACACACACAAGCCCCTCCTACAGCTGAAACCCAAGCCCACGGCAGAGGCGTGTTGTGATGTGGGTTCCAGACCTGTGTGCCCAGCTGTGCACACAGACCTCTCTCCTTCCCCAATCCTCTCACCCTCTTCCCTCAAGGCGGAGACACTCATTGTCCTAACTCCCCTTTCCAGAAAAATCTCTCGCTCCAGCACAAGTCGTGCAAAGCAAGAAGTTGCTGTGGGCACATTTGGTCTCTGACAAAATTGCTGCTGGGTGGTGGTGAGAAATGAGTTTGTACTACATTCTTCCACCTCCCAACTCTTTCTGGCCTGGGAGAAGGATGTATAGACGACATGCTCCGATGTTACAGGCAGGCCTTGTTCTCAGTTGCTCTGTAATTAAACCACAGCCTCCCTCCTCCAATCAGAAGCCAGCTGCTGCCACTGCAACTGCTCTACCAGGACTGAGGGGGGAGGGAGGGCAATTTGAGTCGTGGGAGAAAATGATGAAATACTGCAGTATGGAAACGGAGCCACTGGGAGATGGGGGGAGCGCGGAATCATCCCACAGGGGAAAAGTAGAACCCTCAATTCTTTACAGGCCAGTTTGAGGATTAGGTACGTTCTTTGTGGGAGGAAGGCTCTCTTCTAAAATGATTCATGGTTCAGTCTTTGCAGAGCACCTTCCACAAAGTGAGGCAAGCCTGGTCTAGCCCTGTCCGCCTGTCGCTCCCAGCACCGGGAGGGGAGCCTCTCTCAGAGCTGACCTAAGATCCGAGTTCATGTGCTCTGCGTTTCTTTTTGTGCCCCACCCCCATCTCCTCCATCTCCCTGATGGCAGGGAGAGCTTGGCGAGGGCAGGGACTGGTCTTCTCTGATTCTGATCCTCTGGCCCCTCACCCCTCTCCCAGCAGCCCTCCTGCCTGGCTTTGCCCATAGCAGAGAGATCACTCCATTCTCCCAGTATGTCTACATGTCAGCAGCCTCAGAGATTTCCTTTTGCATAAATGGAAGCTGCTGCCCAATGAAAAGAAGCTCTTCACTCAAGTCGTCGGATGATCCTGTGGCTTCACTCCCAAAGCAGTGGTCACTGCAGCTGGCACTCCGATCTCTTCACCCTGGCTTCAGAGTGACACTAAGCAGTATTTCCCAAACATCAGTCATTAAGAACCTCCTCCAAATGTTTGCCGTATCTTTGTCAATTATTAGTTCTTTAATTTTTTTTTTTGAAACAAAATCTCTCTCTGTTCCCCGAGCTAGAGTGCAGTGGCATGATTATAGCTCACAGCAACATCAAACTCCTAGGCTGAAGTGATCCTCTTGCCTCACTTCCCAAGTAGCTGGGACTACAGGCATGCGCCACCACACCTGGCTAATATTCTTTATTTTTATATTTTGTTTAGAGATGGGGTCTTGCTACGTTGCCCAGGCTGGCCTCAAACTCCTGGCCTTAGCAATATTTATGGTTAAATCAATTCACTTATTTTATTTAAATAAAAACACTGCAAACAAAAATATCCCTGAAGTTACAGGTTTAATATACTATTTTTCCTATTACACATAAAAACAAACCACATAATTTGTCAAATAAAAGATGTTCCTTGGAATACCACCTGAAATCAACTTGTGTGCCATATGTTGGTACAAAATGTAGACAACATTTTAATCTTTTGTCCAGGGTAACTGATAGGCATGTCTCTGAGGCTCAGTCCCCTCATCTGTAAAATGGGAATAATTATGCCTGCTTTGCCTTCCTGACATAATAAATATCTCATGAGGGGCAATGGAAGTATAAAAAGCTAGTAAGAAGGGAATTTTTAATAAAAGACATGGTCAGGACAATGGCATAAAATTTCATAAGCATGGGGATTTTTTTAAACCGTAACAGGGAAGAAATAGAGGCTGTACGTACCCAAAAGAACAGGAGCCCTGCACCAGATCCTGCAAAGGATATATCACAGAAATAGGAGAGAAACGTACAGGCTATTAAAAGAAACAATACACGCCCACAGGAAAAACACAAATAAAAGAGCCTATAGAGAATTATAACCCTGATTATTAACTCTGTGGAACTGTAAGTGCAAAGCCAGGGGACAGCGAGCCTCTAGATGAATCGTGGGGACCTCTGCAGCCTAAACGGTGGGCTGGGAGGCCTTCCTGGAGGAGGCGTTAGAAATCAGAGCTCTGTCTCCTTGGTCATGAAGGTGTTTCTGGAATCCTTTGTCTCTCTCCCACATCCCCCTTGGGTTTCAGCTGTGGACAACAGGTACCTGCTGGAAACTGCTTTTGTGGAGGCCGCAGGGGATGGCAGGGCCTCGGCGCCATGGGAAGCAGCGCTCAGCACCCTCTGTGGCTCCCAGCGCTCTCCACGCCCTCCCCTCACCCCCTCGCAGCCGCAGCTCCTGTCTTCCCACTTGAAATCGTTCCCACTGCCGCCTCCAGTGAAACTTCTCTTGCTCACTTTCTGTAAAGTGTTTCTCTCTCCTCTAGGCAACTTGTCACAGTGCAACTATTTCTATCTCTTATTTCGTTGTTTCTCTCTGTCACGCTGTAGCTTATCTTGGGGTTGGTCTCGCTTTCCCTCTCTCTCTCTCTGCCTCTTTTTCTCCATCATTATTATCTTCATCCTCCCACCTCCCGCCCACCCTCCCCCAATGCCTCCTGCTACAGTTGAGCCCTTTCCTGCACTGGAGAAGAATCGGTAGTGACTTTGCTAGATTATAATGATGATCAGTGGCCAATGGACCCTAAGGTGTCATTGTCCGGGCATTGGGCAGATGAGAAGGTTTAGAGAGTCACAAAGAATCTTCTACCACTGTTCCACTAGCCCCCCCCCACACACGCACACGCACACGCACACACGCACACGCACACGCACGCACGCGCACGCACACGCACACACACACACACACATGCACAGCCATGCTGTATGGCTGGGGTACAGCATGGGCATCTTGCCAATACTTTCCAAATTGTGCCTTCTGCCCAGAAGCCAGAATGGGGAATCAATAATTATTTCCATCCACATCTTTCCAAAATAGTAAACAATCCGGAGGCTCAGCCAATCAATGACCTCAGTTCCTGCTCTTTGTCCGGAATCCTGCTCTCTGGACTTTCAGTGTGTAAGGGGCATTTGAGTTGTAGCACAAAGAGATCTCAGAGCTTGAAACAAGC
>CAUYSK010000734.1:0-21623 GCA_963575035.1 Avahi laniger
TTTTTTTTTTTTTTTTGAGACAGGGTCTTGCTTTGTCACCAAGGCTGGAATACGGTGGCGTGGTCATAGCTCACTGCAAACCTGAAATCCTGGGCTCAAGCAATCCTCCTGTCTCAGCCTCCTGTGTAGTTGGGACGACAGGCACGCACCACCACACCCAGCTAATTGTTTTTTATTTTTTATAGAGACAGGGTCTTGCTGTGTTGCCCAGGCTGGTCTCAAACTTCTGGCACAAGTGATCCTCCTGCCTCAGCCTCCCAAAGTGCTGGGATTACAGGCATGAGCCACCATGCCCAGCCTGAAAAAGTTGATTTTCACCATTTTTGCTAGTGTTTTCATTACTTTTACAAAGGAGTAGATTTTCAGAGGTCTTTACTCCACCATTCTGTAAGTGCTTATCTTAAAAGAACATTTAAAAATATTACCTTGATTCTATTCTACACTTTTTTGTTTTCTTTCACAAGCTAACATACTTCTTTCCTTTTCTTTTTCAGTGAGTAAATCATAACATTCAGAGAGGAGAATATGAAAAAACATATTTTCTGATTTTTTTTTTAGTAGTTTCCTTGTTCTATGGTGCTATGGAGAAAAGTGCCAGAAGCAAGGTAAACCTAAGCTGTTTCTTTCCAAAAAAATAAACATAAATCCAGAAGCACAGTCTTTCTAGTTCTGTGCTAGTCACAAAGAGAACTGGGGATTGGAGACTTATTCAGTTAAGGAGGGATAATAGAGTATATGTAACACTCCAAGAAAAGAGGGTTTTGTGCCTGAGTTCCCTGCAGGAAGAAGAACAGTGCTTCTAGACGGACGAGGCATATGATGATTACACAACTCTGAATTCCATTTTGCTGGTATTTACCCCTTCTCAATAACAGATGCTGAGATGAATGAGACTCAAAATAAAACCGTAATGAGTGCATTCCCCTTCTTGAGCAAAACTGGAGTTGGTAAAAGATCATGGGTCACAGGTAATGGTGACTAGTGATTCATTCCCGGTGATACCTTGGGCCAAATTTCAGAAGCCAGTGTATTTTCAGGAGGGGCGGAAGATTTGCATGTATGACCTCACCCAGAAGCTCCGGCGTATAAACAGGAGTGAGTTATCAGTCCTACCCAGTTCCAGGCTCAGCACTTCCCAAACGGATCAGGACGATGGCAGGCCTCCATCCCATGTCGCTGCCCCTGGGGCTGCTTCTGTGCCTTGGACTGCAGTTTTCTGCGGCCACCCCTGCAAATTACAGTGACAACTGCGTGGTCTTTGATGAGGTCTTCACCACGACCAGCCCAGGCATCAGGGCCAGTTCGGACACCTATGAAAGCAACACAGTCTACACAGGTGAGTGGAAGCCACCATTCTCTCTGCTGTCCTTTGTCCCTTTACCCCTACTCTCGATTACATAAAACATGTTTTTTAAAACAGATGCGAGATGGGGGAAGAAAGAAAATGAATAAGACTATGTGAGAGAGTAGACTGGGGGGACTGTCTCTGCATGTCCCCTGTGAACCTGAGCCACAGGGGTCCTGAAGTCCTGACACCCAGACTAACAAAGCACCACAGTACGCAGTCTTCTCATGTCTGTTCCACAGAACAATGCCACTGTGGATGCTCATATCCGGCGCAACTCCAGGGGGTACCATCTACATTTAGTCCCTGGGTGAGAAATCTAGCGAGCCGCACAGGGAAAGTGTTACTGTCCCACTTTATATATGAGGAGCCCGAAGCCAAGAGAAGTCAAATGACCTTTTCAGGTTTTCTCTGCTAGTAACTGGCAGAACCAGCTCTCAAATCTTAGTCTCTTCATTCTTAACCCAGTGCTTTTCTTAGAGGTGTCTAGTAAGTATTTTTATAAATATCCTTTTTTGGATCAGCCAAGCCTACAAGACAAAGAATATGCTTTCTAACGAGTTTCATAATAACAACATTAAATATGGTGCTTTACATGTATTAATGACCTATTATTCCCATTATCATTCCCATTTTGTAAATGAGAAAACAGAGGCAGAGATGCTAAGGGATTTACTCAGGTCACAGAGCTACTTACATGGTGGAGCTGGGAGACAAACCGGCATTCTAGCTTCAGAGACCCTACACTACACACCTTCTCCATTATAGTATGGGGAGCTGACACTTCTATGTGCTGGGTATGTTTTAGGGGTAAATGCTATTATCATCCCCATTTTACAGATGAGAACTGAGGCATAAAGAAGTTAAAAATGTACCCAAGGTCACCAATAAGCAACATAGCTAATATGTGAATCTAAATAACACAGCCAAAATGTGTCCAGCTTCGTCCAGACAGACTGCCCAACTTCAGAACCTCCCTTCCCATCAGCTGTGTTATCCTGCCTCTCTTTTTTTTGAGACAGAGCCTCGCTCTGTTGCCCAAGCTAGAGTGCCGTGGCGTTAGCCTAGCTCACAGCAACCTCAAACTCCTGGGCTCAAGCGATCCTCCTGCCTCAGCCTCCCAAGTAGCTGGTACTACAGGCATGTGCCACCATGCTCGGCTAATTTTTTGTATATATTTTTTAGCTGTCCAGCTAATTTCTTTCTATTTTTTAGTAGAGAAGGGGTCTCACTCTTACTCAGGCTGGTCTCAAACTCCTGACCTTGAGTAATCCTTCGGCTTCGGCCTCCCAGAGTGCTAGGATTACAGGCATGAGCCACCGCACCCGGCCTATCCTGCCTCTCTTAAAGTCTAACCAAATCTTGCAGGGACCAGCAGGGCGAAATCCATACTCATGGTCTAGATTCCAGACTTCAGCAGGTGGACAGCCACGGCATGCCTTCGCACACTCATCCCAGCTTGTCTTTTGTTCTAACTTTTTATGGAGGATGCCACTAAGTGCTTCAGTTGTGACGGGGCTAACTATGTCCCACTCCCTCGGCCAGTGGATATTGTCTTGACAGGGCAGGGAGGATAATCTTGTAATTCAAGACGAGCACCTAGTAGAAATCTGTGTGACCTGTGGAAGGACCTGGTGGGGTCAGAGGCAAAAGAGATTCCAAGCACCTGATATAAGATTACATGTCTTGAGGTGAAAAATTTTGCTATTGCAAAGGAAGAAAGAGAAATCAGTGTATGGCCACTCCACCCTGAACATGCCTGAGCTCGTCTGATCTTGGAGAAATCAATCATGTCAAGATGCTGGAGGAGGAGACACGGGAGCCTTCTGAAAGTGCAGAGGAGCAATCTCAGCAGTTACAGGGGGGTTAGGTGGAGCCAGGGGAAGGAGAAGGAGGAAAAGAACTAAGGGTCCTTGAATGCCTGCGTATGCCATGCACCCCCAAACTTCATCAGATTCCATCTTAGTACAGAAACGTGCTGCAAAATCTCTGTGGTAAAATGACTTACTATACGTATGATTTAAGTTGAGGGTCAAAATTCTACACCATGGAGCTGCCAGATTCTACACCTACAGTTACACAGCAGGCTCCACGACTGCCTTGCAGAGTGTCCTTGCCAGAACTTGCGACTTCTGGGAACCCTGTGTACATACCCACCCAAGACAACAGCTTTTCCTCATCTTGGATTGGAGATTCTTTCAAACTTTAGGGTTAAGTCAATATTGGTAAACCATGTATAAATAGCTTGGCAGGTCCCAGGAGACAACTGCAGCTCAAGCAATATCTTAGAACAGGTTGCCTGGGGCTTTTTGACATCAGTGAAAGAAACCCTTAATACAGTGACATTTACATCAAGACTGTGCTGGGCAAGCATCTGCCTCCATTTCCTTTTTTTACTTCTCCGGGCAACAGGGACATAATTTGCCTGCCTTTCTTCATGAACTTTCAGCTTTAAGGGCACCGTACAACATCAGATGCATGACTTTTTAAATCGATCTGAGTAGTTATTTAGTGCTCGACACTGGGCTGGCCAAATACTGACACAGACGAAACCACAGAGCACAGGTCAGAATACAATTAAGTGCTCAGCTCTACAGTAAAAACCATCAATGTTTCAGGAAAGAGAGGAAAAGAGGGCTGAATTGATCCGGAGGTGGGAGATAAACAGGATCTTGGAGTGGAAGTGGGGACGGTACCCATGACGAGAGGGAAGGAAGGATTCCAGAGCAGGGGCAGGTGTGGGCCAGGTGCATCTGGAGAACAGGGGGAAGCCCGGCTGCCCCTGGAGTGGGAATACAGACAGCAGGGTGAAGCTAGGTCTGTCAGGTCCTAAAAGCCACGTGCTGGGACTGTTATCAACAGACCAGAGGCAGAAATAAAAGAGCAGGCATGTTAAGATGCTCTGGAAGGAAGGATCCTTTGAAGGTTTGGCCAGGAGTGTGCTCGGATGGATGTGTTGTGGAGGAAGTCCGGTCTGGCCGCAGCATGTTGCAAGGGAGGGAGGGAGAAGAGCCTAACCAGAAATCCAGGTAACGCAGGTGCCTAGGAGGGAAGAAAGAAGGACTCACACCAGAGCGGAAGGGGGAAAGCAAAAGAAAGGACAGAGGCAAGGCCACATCCACGCCGAGCTGACAGTCTTGATGACTGTCTGATGACACCATCATTCTTCACCTTCCACACCTGACCCACAGATCTAGGACAGACGTCAGGTGCTCACTGAGCGAGCCAGGGCCCGTTGGTCTGTGTCAGCCAGCGCCGACCGGCACAACTAACAATTAGAACGGAGAAACGCAGTGTGCTAACAGTCATATAATAACAGTTGCAATTTGGCCAGTACCCACCATGTATTAGAATCTTCACATTCTTCTCTTTAATCCTTCCAGGAACCTTTCAAGATAGGCATCGTGATCTCAGATAATGAGGGACAACGTCATTATGCCCAGACCTAGAATCAGGCCAGGTGCAACGCGGGCATTTGAGAAATATTTGTGGAGTGAGTGGTGAACACGAAGGAAACCAGAGCTTGGAATTGAAATGACCCGCTCCTAAGTGTCAGGGTCAGAATTCAGATCCAGGACTGTCTGACCCTTTTTATGCCACCTGCTCAATTTTCTTTTCCTTGTGAAGAAGGCTTGAAGCAATTTCAGGTGGCTGAGAAGGCCCTGGCATTAGGGAACTCACTTGCAAGGGATCTTCTGAGGGCAGAAATGGAAAGAGGGAAATACTCTCCTTAAATACCCTGCCCGTTACACCTCGGAAGGCCGAAATTCACAAGTAGGATTAACAAGTGTCCGCTAGGGCCCCTGCGGGTGCGTGCTAGGATGGGCCCTGTGTGGCTGAGTGGAGGAGAACCCTAAGGGGCTCCTCGACAGGTACCAGGATCGGCCCCGTGGCTCACAGTCACCCCTTCCCACACCCCCAACGACACACACCAAGAGGATCGGCGTTTCTGGGGCCACAAAACGGGCTTTGCTCTCACTCAGCCCACCTGACCTTTCGCAGGCGTCAGCCTGTCCCCGCACACCCCCTGAGAAGAGGCCCAGCAGGCGTTCCCCCTCATCCCCGAAGAGAGGGAAAGAGATTCACCCCCAGGATCTCATTCCAATATGTAGCAAAACCAGAGCCAGAGTAGAGGTTTTCTTTTCTCCACCTTTTACTGCAGAAATTTGGAAAACACAAAAAAAGCACTAGGGGCAAAATAAAAATCACCACGAAATCACCACAGTTAATATCTTGATGTATTTCCTTCCAGACTTTCAACTTCTTTTACAAAAATGGGACCATGCTATATATACGTGCTCTTTGTAATTTTCTTTATTCACACTTAATTTTGGCCCCACTCCCCTCATCCCGTGAGCGAGCGTGGCTCAGCCTGCACGGATGGCTGACTGTTCCCTCACCCTTTCCTCCTAGTATGGGTTCCGGTGAATGACAACGTCAGCTCCGTGATCCTGCGAGCAGTGGACAAGAACCACAGCACGGTGGGCTCCTGGCAAGGGGCAGATAAGGAATGCAACTGCGGCTCCCTGTATTACGTGAAAAACGGACACAAAATGCTGCTCCAGGCAGATTGGATGGCTCCTAAATCTGAGAACATAACTGAAGTCGAACTACAGTAAGAACCTATCTTACTTCGCTTTGGGCTTTTAAAATGTCAGATTGGGTTTACACAGTTTTCCGCCGACCTTGGAGGTCTGAAAATACTATCCAGATGTGACATGGAGAATTCAGCAGCTGCTCTTCGTTTCTGCCTCGCCGCCTTCTCTGTCCTACCGTTCATCTATAGGAGCCCGCACACACACACCACCCAAAAACCACACAACACACACCTCACACACAACGCACCCTACACCACACACACTGCACGCACACCATGCATCACACACTACACCCCACACGCACATACCAGTTACGCTCAACACGCATAGAAATAACTGAGCACCCTTTTTGTTTCAAATTCTCCATATTCAGACTGGAGAATCATTTTGTAAAGCATAGACTCATTTTGGAAATAGCTGGCTAACATAAAGTGTGATGACTCTGTAATAAAACCGGCTTCCTAGTGTCATACAAAATTAACACACAGATTCTGAGGTGAGGCCACCTGGGAGCTCAGATAATACTTTAACTATAAACAGCTAATAAGGCTGTTCGTGGTGCTTTTCTGATCTGAAGAAAGGCTTAGGGAGTCCACGATTAATTTCCATGCATGCGCTAATAAACAAGGACCTTTGACATAAAGTCGCTAGAACTCTGAAGCAGTTCCCAAGAAACCAGAAAATTCAACACAAAGTATTTCTCCTCCCTAAAAACAAAAGTCAGTCGACAGAAAGACACTGTCGATCTCAACACACACAAAAAAATCAGTTAATAAAACTATAATTCTTACATTAGGTCACTAACCTGAGCTTAATTTGAGGAAGGCAGGGATGGGAGGGTTGTTAGAAATATTTCTCCCCCCAGTTCTCTGATTTTTTTTCTCCCATTTATCCCAGATCTCATAGCTTCTCTACAGCCTGCTCCTTCCTTTCCCAGGCGTGAAATGATGACGTCTCTTGCCCGTCTCCTCTTTTCACAGCCTCTCTGCCTCCCCCACTAGGGGAACAGTGCCTGGAACGCTGCAAGAACTTAATGCAAATTCCTCCCCTTCCCTCCTCCCTCCCTCTCTCCCCCTTCCCTTCTTCCTTCTTTCCTTCCTCCCTCCCTCCTCCCTCTCCCCCATTTCTGACTTCCTGAAGGATCCCAACCGTTTAATTCCTTTTGTGTTCACTTTCTCAGATAGGGATTTGTTGCTGGGTTTACTTTAGGAACCAAATGTTGGGAGGTACTTATGCTTTCAGATGCCATTTTGTACTGAAAGGGAAGGTCTGAACATCAGGCCGTGCCACTGTGAACAGCCAAGTCTTTGTGGAAGCTGATGACGATGGTGATGATGCTGTCAAACCATTCTTCTCCCTCCTGCCACACTATGGCTTTGGAGGAGATACTATTACGCCCACAGAGTGAGCTGCAAGAGTAGAATCCAAAGGGAGCTGCCACAATCCAGCCTCACTGTGACAGCGGTTGCTTAGAAGCCAGCCATGGGCTATTAGGGATAGGACTTTCTCTTCATCTCACCTCATTAAAGCCTCCACACCCCATGCAACAACAGGTAACAGACAAAACAGGACAATCTGCAAGACAAACAGCACAACTCCACTGACAATGTGGCTTCTAGACCACTCCCCACACACACACCTGCTGCAATACGCTGGCCTCTCTGCTTGTTCACATGTGCACATAGGGCCTTGATCAACAAGGCTAGCTCAAAGGGAGGGGAGCCCCACACATTCTGGGGGACACAGAAAGCGGGGAACTCCACAGTGATGGGTACTGTGCTGGGCAGAGCACAAAAGGGATGGTGAAGAGGTCCCTGCCCTCAAGACTTCACAATGAGGTTAGGGAGGCAAGGCCTACACAGAGATAATTACTGGGCTTACACATCACTTCCTCGAGAAAGCATTCCCTGAACTCCCAGATCAAGTAAGAGCTCCTTGTTATACACGCTCATGATCTCCCCTACTTCATCGAGCATTTATCACAACTGTGATCAATTACTTAACTCATTAGTTGATCATTCATTTAAAATCTGGCCCTCTGAAGAAACTGTAAGTGCCACAAGGGTGAAAACCAGGCCCATCTTGCTCAGCTACTGCCCCCTCAGCCCCAAGTGCAGTGATTGACATGTAGTGTCCTTTCATGAATTATTTGTTGCGTGTATGAACCAGGGTCTGGTATAATAATGGATCCATTGATCTAATAACAACAGACCAAGCTGTACAGGTCATTTAACCAACATTAAGCACCTATCATGTGCCAGGCATTGTTGACAACAGAACCTGCCCTCAAGAAGTCTATCTTTCCATGGGGAGAGGGGCTCACAGCAAGTCAAAGCAGTAGATGGTCATGGCTCCCTGATGGAAATCTGTCTGAGTTAATGACAATAGGGAGAAATGACTTTATAGAGAAGGTTACCATTGAGTTTATGGGCAGATGTGACCACGACAGGTTTTACAGGCAGAGAGACTGGCTTGAACAAAGACCTAAGGTGTGTACCAGCCTGTTGGAGTTCAGAGTGGTGGAGTTGGCAGGGGCGGGGTAATGGGAGAGGTCATCTGGAGGTTAAGGTCATGGAGGATCTAAGTCAAGACAATGTAAAGCAGATCAATATTTAATGATCTGCTAATCGTGCCATAGAGAAAGTGAGCACAAAAGGAATTAATGGGTTGGGATCCTCCAGGAAGTCAGAAATGTGAGCTGAACTTGTGAATTCCACATAAGGTTCTCACCATTCTCTCTCATTGATTTGCCCTCCACAGAGCCTTCACTGTCCACCCCAACAACACGGCCACATTGTCTTCTCTGAAACTGAACAGCAAAGGTGAGTTCCTCTGCAGTCCATCTGCATATCTGGCAATGAACTCTATCAGACTGGAAAGTTACTTTGTGGATGCCCTAGAAAAGAGTGTCTTCTTATCACGTGTTACCCACATATCAGTTGAGTCTCCCAGCACCTAGAGACCTACCTAAGATTTGCCCAACTCATTACCCCATGCCCTGTGGAAAACATAAGCCCTCCCCAAGATTTCTGCAAATTCCCAGGGGCCTTATATTCTCATGGTCACCTGTGGCTCCAAATTCCTGCTTCCACGGGGGCTGTTTCTCTTTAATACCACATAGGCACTGATAGGAAAATTAACATCTTCCTCAATTTCCACCAAGAATTCCCATTCACACAAGGCCTTCATGGATATGGTAGACTTTAACCAAAGAGTTTTAAAGGAAATTGAGGTGAGGGTGGGGAGTTGCACAAAGAAGGTTGATATCATAGAAATCTCGATAATTTCCTTCATTCCTTGGTTTTTAATGTGGCCTTTGGCCAGCAATTTCCACTGGTTTTTTATAGGCTGCAGCCTCCAACCTCACACCTTCTGAGGCTCCTCTGTCTTTCTCCATCTCTGCCCCCTTCCTTTTCTCTTACCTCCCTCTAAGGAGCTGTAACAAATTCAAGAAATGAGGTTCAGAAAAACAGGTAACTTGCCTAAGGCCACACAGAAAGTAAATGGCAAAACGAGGCCTCCTAGTCCATATCTTACACTTTTTTCCCACTTTTCTTGGACTTACCTCAAAACTATAAAAATAATCTTTTTTCAATGAAGTTTTTAAATACAAGATTCAACCAAGAACCAGAAACATTAGTCTCTCCCAGTGCCCAATAACAGGTCTTCCTCATGAGCCTCCAAACACTGAAAAACATCTAGTATTGTGCCAATTCTCTTGCCAGTCATAAACTACAAATTGTATTCAAAAAGAAGAATTATTTTCAACAACAAATTTTAAAGTGATTTTGTCTAATGAAAATATTACATGAAAGTCTTAACTGTTTCCTTGGTGGCTTCCCCTCTGTAAGAGGACAGAGATGTTATTTTCTTCCTCAAGGACATTTTTGAGATGAAAAATTATGTGAATGCTAAAAGGAAAAAAAAAAAAAAGGTAGTTTCTTGTCAGGATCCCTTAGGTCCAGGTGAATAAAATCCAGTTTAAAAAAGAAAGTGGTTGTGTGCCAACTTTCTGGCTCGGTGGGATGCCAGAGAAGCATCTGTCCTGGGAAAATGCTTAATGAGATAAGACAACGCCACTGAACTGGAAGGCTCCCTCCAGGCGGACTGAGGGCTACACCAGCCTAAGTAAATCACTGGACGGTTCCCTTCTTCCTCTTCCTTATACACTCTTCTGGGGTCCACTCAGACCCTTGGCGTTATCCCTGCCAAGCTCCAGTTTGTCCAGGATCAGACAAGTCCCCTGGACTACAGGCCTGGCTTTCTCTGCTTCTCTGCAAGATAACCTCAGAGAACCAACATGTGATCTGAACCCCGCGTGTAAAAATAACCAGTGCCTTAGAAAACAAAGAAAGAGTCAGGGTTTTAACACATTAACTGCCATGGAGGCTGTATTTAACTCACGCTAGTTCTGAGCCCGGGGCCTCTTGAAGCATGTGAAGACTTAATTCTCTGAAACAAATTCAATAAGTATGTTGTGAGACACACACAACTTAAGTGGCGTGCAGTGTAAAAATTGATTCTAACGCCACGTGCGATGCATATAACTCATATGCAGAAAACAATAAAAGAAAATAACAATTTTTTCATTAAATTAGAAAGGATCATTTTGTTTTTGAAGTTTTTATTCTGTTTTCGTAATAAAACACCATGGCTCCATCGAAAAAATTTTTTTTCTAGTGTGGCAGTCCATGTGTTAAACAGGGCATCTTTCCACTACCTTTAAAGGAGGGATGGCAGTCCTGGGTCTGGATAGTATCTAGTTCTCACAGGCCCTCGAAATTAGCAAGAAGAAAATAAAGTTGTGTCATTCTGGATCCTATTTGCACTGATTAACCTAATATAATAAGGGAAGACTACCCACCCCAACAATAAATTCCACGGTTGTATAAATTCAGTAGGTCTCCCCTTCACCTCATAAGACTGTGCAGACCATAAGGGCAGAGAGTGTTTCTTCTTTATTTTTGTTGTTTAACACCTGTACCCTCTAGCATTCCCCCGCCCCTGCACACACTTGGCACTCGAGAATTACTGAGTTTTGTTCACAAATCTGTATCCCATCAGATTAGCCTCCTGAGTGCCCACCTATCACCCAGCAGAAATTCTGATGCCATTGATTATTTTCCAGTGACAACCACAACCTTGACCTCCAAGATTTTTACGACCTCGACCTCCAAGATTCCTGTAACTTTGACCTCCAAGATTTTTACAACCTCGACCTCCAAGATTCCTGTAACTGTGACCTCCAAGATTTCCACAGCCAAGCCGACCACAGCCTCAACCCTAACCACAACCAGAAGCTGGGCCCACAGAGCCACCAACAGCCCTATCATAGACGCCATTTCTATCCTGCTCACTTTTCTCATCAGCAAACTTCTCTTCTAAAAGGAAACTAGCGAAACAATTGTTCCCGCCTCCATGGCATCCTCCTACGTTCACTTCCAAGCTGGTGCTTGGAAATGTGTGTGAATGACGGCTCTACATTCCCAAACGTGCAACTCAACTGCCACTGCTTCAGACCAGAACAGAGACCAGGGGGCACTCACTGGTGGGCTTGGGTCACGCAGACGTTCAACTCTATCTTTCAGGACACAAATTATGCTTTCCGTAAATATCTAGACCCGGCCTGAGTATAGCAGCCTACAGTTCTGCCTATCAGCTTAACACGTTGATAGCCAATTCCACAGTCAATTGAAACTTTTATTGCCAAATGATTCCTTTGTACCCCCTGAGTTTCTGTGGGTCGAATCCTTCCTTGCTTTCAAGATGATCTCAGATTCTCACCAAACGCACTGAGGTTACACATAATTTCTGAGACTCATGTGACTCGACAAGGAAAGGAGCAAGGAGAAATAGCCCTGAGGCTACTGGCAGCTTCCCATTTTATCCACACCAGTAGGTTTTGAAGGGCAAGAGAATAGGAATGTACCATGTTTGAGCAGCCAATGGTAGGAAAAATTATGCTATAAAGGCATTTTTTCTATGTTATATCAAATAAATTATACTTCAAACAAGAATAGTGACTGTGTTAAATTCAAATATGTCTTGAATGAGTGATTAAGTGAAAATATAGAGAATATTATCTAATTGTATTCATTTATGTGGATATCAAAAAATGAATGGAAAGTGAGTGTGTGTATGTTTTCAAGGCCAGACCTCAGGGTAAAATGATCTCAATTTTCATTTCCCTCAAATGCAAACTGGTCATTTGCCCTCTGACGTAATTTTCACTAAGAAATGGGCAAAATAGTTATAGTATTTATAATATAACATAAAACCAAAATAAAGCATGATATTCCTAGTAATAAGCTTGTAACAGGCAACAAAGTTTTCTTTTAATAATTATGCTAAATTTCAGGATGCCGACATCCTTTTCTGATCCCCAAAATTGTGTGCCTTCCCAGGGTTCTGACTCTGTTCTTCCCTCTCCTCCTTAGAACACCTTGATGATATTCCTCCTCACTCCCTGTTGTAACTGAGAAAAGCCTCCTATGCAAAGACTCAGCCTGCTTATTCATGTATATTTGGCTTAGTTGAGTAACTGCCAAAGAGATACGTCAGCTATGATTTTTTTTCTAGCATTAAAAAAAACTAAAATGAACTGAACAACCCATTTTCCCATCCATGATTATCCACCTAATTTGAGAGCTCAGAAGAGTGGCATGCTCCTAACCTCTTCAGGGATGCTGCCCCATAGGTTGATTCCACACCAGTCTGAGGGAGGAGCGACAAGAGGTTCTCCCAAAATTTTGAGCAATTTTATGGAACGAGGAAAAGCCCACAAATGCCCATTTCATCAGCATTTACCTTATGTTTTATTACTGTTGATATTAAAGTACCGTAAGAAATACCCTGGGTTTTGCACTACAAAACTTCCTGCTTTTGTTGACATTTCCACCCTCTCTCCTCAGAAGAAACGTAGAAAGAATTTTGCCACAGTGTGATCCATACAGACAACACTTTCCGATCTAGATAATGGCTACCCCCTACTGCTTCAGGTTCATTTGTCAACAATGGGTACGGAGCACCTACTACATGCCAGATACTGCTCTGGGCTCTTGAGCAAACCAAAGATCTCTGCCCCAGTGAATCCCCACCCCACGAGTCCCTCACAAAGTTAAGGACCTTCTATGTGCTGACACCATTGGGTGCTTGCATGTGCCACCTGTGAAATCCTACATTTGATCCTCAAAAAAATGCACTACGCTGAAAGTTGCCTGGGTATTTATTTATGTTTCCAAAGATAAGAAGATTGAGGCTCAGAGAAGTTATGTTACTGGCTTCAATCACAGAGCTGGTAAAAGGCAGAGCAGAAATACAGACCTGCTCCACAGACTATGCTCTCCCTCTTAACCACAGTGCCTGAGTCAGCCTTGACCTTAACTGACTAGCTGAAGGCTGTGGGATAACAACACTTGCCCTGCTTCATTGAGTGTCTAACAATAACAGTAGCATTAATAGTAGTGGTAGTAACTACTCAATAAATGGCAGCCACTAGCATAATGTGTCTCAGTGTGCATCTCTTGGAGTTTACCCTACTTGGAGTGTGTTGAGTTTCTTGTATGTATATACATCCATGCTTTTCATCCAGTTTGGTAGGTTTTCAGCCATCGTTTCTTTTTGCTCCCTTCTCTCCTCTCCTTCTGGGACTCTCATGCATCTGTTGGTACACTTGATGGTGTCCCACAGGTCTTTGAGACTCTGCTCATTTTTCTTCATTCTTTTTTCTTTCTGCTTCTCAGATTGGATACTTTCAATTGATCTATCTTCCAGTTCACTGATTCTACTGTCTGTTCAATCTGCTGTTGAACCCCGGTAGTGAATATTTTATTTCAGCTATTATACTTTTCAGCTCCTAAATTTCTATTTGGTTTCTTTTTATAATTTCTGTTCTCTTTATTGATAGTCCCTGTTTGCTCAGACATCATTTTCCTGGTTTCCTGGTTTCCTTCAGTTCTTTGTCCATGGTTTCTTTTCACTCTTTCAGTATATTTAAAACAGTTGACATAAAGTCTTTTTATAGTAAGTCCAATGACTGGGCTTCCTCGGGGATGTTTCTATCAAGTTTTTTTCTTTGAATGGACCATACTTTCCTATTATTTTGTGTGCTTTGTAATTTTTTGTTGAAGACTAGACATTTGAAATATTATAATGTGGTAGCTCTGGAAACCTGATAAACCTTCCACCCCAGAATTTGGTATTGTAGATTGCTGAGGGCTGCAGTTGTCCATTTGTTTAGTGACTTTTCTAAACAATTTTTGCAAAAACTGCATTTCTTGTTGTGTGTGGTCACTAAAGTCTCTTTTCTGTTATCTCAGCAGACAGCCAGTGACCTGACAGATTATCTTAAATGCCAACATTTTAACAGGCTCTTTTTTCATTAAGCATTGCCTTGGTAGCTGTAAGTTATTAGATTCCAGAGTTCTGAAAAAATGATTGACAGTTTTTGACAGCTTAATGGTTGCTTCAGGGGAGGACCCACTCCTTGGAGCTCCTTATTCTGCTATTTTCTGTAATGTCACTGGGTAGCCAACATTTGATCTGCCAGGCCTCGTGCTAAGCACTTTACATGAATCATCTCATTTCATCCTCACAATAATCCTATGAGATCTGGCCATTTTATAGATGACGACACTCAGCCTGAGAGGGAGATATAATTTGCCCAAAGTCACTTGGCAAATAAATAGTGAAGGTGGGTTTTGAAGCCTGGTGTAAACCACTTCAAAGCTGCACCCCTAACCAGGACACCATGGGGGTTCCTGAGAAGCTCTTACATCACCTGGGATCCCCCAAAACAACTGGCTCTCCCAGATCATATGACAAGGACAAGGTATGGGTGTTCATGGCTGACACAAGCCGTCTGCCTACTCTAGCAGTGCTCCTCCATGGCCTATTTCTCTGCTACCATCTCCAAGATAAACTGCAATGAGTCCTGACCCAACAAGCTAGGAATATGTTTTATATTCATCTTTCATGGCCCAACCTGGCCCTCACCTCAGGTTCAACGTGGAAAAAAAGTGTGACAAATATTGACTTTGCCACAAGCTGAATCTCCAGCAAAGATATTCTCTGAAGATAGAAAGTTTTTAGACTCAAAGAAATCTAGGTAGCTGAATTTAGACAAGCAGCACAGAAGCCAGAACATCGTGTTAGGAGGCACAAAACTTGTTAAATTCTAGTTCTGCTACTAAGTAGAAAGGTGACCTTAGCCAGGTTGCTTTACCTTCCTCTGCCTGTTTTCTCATCTGCTAGATAAGGGTCGGCCCAGGTGTCTCAGCCCTCTTCCAGGTCTCAATTTTGATTTCTCTGTCATACCCAGACCTAGTTCTAAGAGTCTAGTCGGGAATGGTAAGTTTATGCTACCTCATGCCACGTCCATCTGACTGATTAACAGAGGTTTCTGGGAGCACTGTTTAGGATTCGGATGCAAAATCCAGACTCAGAAGTAAAGAATATAAAAGATATATTCAACTAGCGACATCTTCCTTGGACTCAGGAGGCAGGAATTGAAGCAGTACAGGTTCCAAGTATTCACCATCCCCTGGTTACCCCTTAAGGTTACCCCTTAAGTGAATCCAGTAAGTAGTAAGCAAGGTAGGTAGCAGCAGAAGAGTAAAGAGCTAAAGAAGTATGCACATTCACAGTTACAGGAGTAGCTCATCCTGATCCTCACATTGGCAATCAATCTTCTGATCCTAATTGAAAAGTGATACACCCCCTTCCTCCCCACTCTCCCCCTCCCCAAAAAAGGCACAACTGCAAGGGAGCAGGCTGTATCTCCTGTACAGAAAGAAGAGGTGAATAGATAGACTGTTTATCACTCCCACACTCACTTGCCCAACGTTGTTTTTCCACTTTCATGTTGTCTTGTTTGCAGCTGTTTCATAAATTTAGTGTATTCATATTGCTAGAAACAGCAATTGTCTATCCAACCAAAGGAAGTGATAGTTCATTCTGAGAAGTAGGAAAGAAAATGGATGTCTTCCAAATCCCATTATCTCCAGGGTCTCCACACATTAGCAAGCATCCCAACCCTGGTCAATGGTCCAACTACTACACCAACCATTCAGAGCAGGAGAAAGAATTCAGGACAGAAAATTTAGACAGTGTGTTATTATTATCAACCCCACATTACTTTTTTAAGTAAATGTTGACAGTTTAATAATCAAGCAAAAGTATATTATTTCATAAGAGAGGTAGATAGTACAGCAAGTGCTTAAAAAGCATAAACTCTGAAGCTAGCCTACCTGAGTGCAATTTCATTTGATTTTTATTAGCTGTGGAACCTTACACAAGTAACTTTTACCTTCTGTATGCCTTGGTTTCTTCAAAGGGAGGAAAACAGCAGCTACCTCATAGGTTGCTGTGGGGATTAAACGAGTTAATATATATAAAGCACCTAGAACAGTGCCTGGCACAAAGTAAGCGCTATGTAAATAATTATCATTTAATGCCTTAAAAATGCATCACAAATGATATACTGATGGACAAGAAAACCATGGATTATAATAACACAAATATACACAGACAAAATGGTGCCTAGAACAAGGACTGAAATTGCTACACTGTAACCCCTATTAAGAAACAGCTGGTACATGGCTTCTCTCAATCTTTCTCCACCAGCTCCAGCTCCATCTCCACCCTTCGAGTTTGTAAATATGTAGAATGTTTTCCACCTTGCTGGGTCAGCTTCCAGGCTCTCTCCTCTTACAGAGAAAATACATAATGGATAAAGGGGTTAAATTATTCTACATAATAAAGAGTGGAGTTGGGAGAGGGGCTTGGAGGGAGAAAGAACAAATGCAAAGTTTGGGTTGAATATTGTGGAGGCTGACATAAAAAAAAGCTTTAGAGCCTCTGCAGGCTCAAAGGAGAGGCTACCGAACATCCCAGGAGGTGCTCTGGGTTACAAACTGGTTCACCCTTAATGTCCTTCAGTAGATGCAAGTGAAAATTATAATTATTTTACTTCTGATTGCTGAAAAACTGGAACATATGGACCACCCCCACCCTGATTTGAAGTATGTTACATCCATATAAATAGATGAAAATAAATGAAGTTAAACATACATACTTGATGTAAGTGGGAAATAATCTGACATATGCAAAGGTATCTGTAATTCATCTATGCTTACATATATAACCTATGTGGAAAAATAACTTTAGATCCAATGCTTGAGTCCAAAAAACTATAAAGCCTTTGGCTAAAATAACACAATAAGTATATTATGCACATTTAAAGAGTTTTGGCAAATTTTTGAATAGTTATTTTAATTTGAGCCTCTTTTGTTGTTGTTTTGTTTAGGCCAAAGAGACCTAAGTTCAAATCCCAGCTCTTTCACTCATTAGGTGACTTTGAAAAAAATTCTTTATCTCCTTAAACCCCACCTTCCTTATGAGTAAACTGAAGATGATTCCTACCTTAGAGTCAGGGTGATTAAGACAATGGACACATTGTGGCTGGCATAATGTTCATTCACAGCAAGCCAATGAACGTCAAAAACCTGAAGTTAGTTAACTACACAGACATCAATATGATCTCAAATGAGGGTAGAATGTTATACCCCACAATTTGATTAAGTTGTAATTTTTCCTTTTCTAAACATAGTTTTCTCCTTCAAAAATGGAGCCTTGACTTTCCCCCTAGTACTCTGGGAATCACTGAGGGTTATTATGGCAACAAATCAGGACCTTGTTGGTTGGAAAACACATATTACCTCAGTGTTGCCACAGATGAGTTCAGTTCCACTTTCCGCAAAGAACCTGCTCTCAGGGCCAAACAGATAGGATGATAAAAAGCATTCTTTCCAAGATGAGCTGAGGCTCTCTCTGCCTGGGGCAAACCTATTCTGAACAGCTGGGGGAGAAGAAACAATTACGTGCAACTTTACCATTTATCCTGCTAAAATGGGAGCCCCTTGTCGGTGAGCCTCTGAGTTAGGATGGTTAACTTCTGACAGTGTGTTCATGAGGACAGCTATTTACTAAAAGAGCTTTGATTCAGAGTTCTAGTTTATCTTTACCTAAGTTACTAGTTGAGGATTAAAATGAATTTTATCCACAAATAAAAATGGAAAATTCCCAAGATAAAGTTAGCCAGATAAACAGATTTGGAGGAATACTTAGGGGATTTTATTTTATGTTGTGTTGGTCCCTACACTGAAGGGCATAAAGAAGAACATCTATCTGAAGTATGTTCAAAAACTTGATATTTGTGAACTAAAAATAAAATCATAAGCCTCCTGCTAACTGAATGGACCCCTCTCAGCCAGGGGACCCCACAAAAAACTGAGTTGCAGCCAGGATGGGATGGGAGCTGTAAAGCACAACTATACATGAGCGTTTTCTCTTCATAAATATTCATTACTCCTCCTACAGCTTGCTAAACATGTGTATTTGGCCACCACCACCTCTCCCCACTCCTTTAAAAGCAAGAGTAAGCTTTCAGGGGTAATGGGGTGAGGAGACAAGATTTACTCTTTTAGAAAGATCCAGAATTATGGGGCAGAAACAAAATAAAAGCCAAAGACCACTTAAGAGGCCATGTCACTAATCCAGGCAAGAAATGGTCGTGGCTCGGACTAGAGTGGTGGCATTAGAAATGGAGAGACAGACCAAAAAAATCATTATATATTTTGGACATAGAACTAATAGAACTTTCGGACAGATTAGACGTAAGACGTGGGATGGGGTAGGGGGTTGGGGGAATCAAAGACAACTCCCAGATTTCTGGCTTGAAAAAAATGAATGGATGGTGGTAGCACTTTTAAGGACAACTGGTGGAGGGGCAGGCTTTGAAGAAGAAATCAGAAATTCCTGTTTGGAAATGTTAAGTTGGAGATGCCCATGAAACCCCCACCAGTGGTTCTACCTGTGGTCAAACAGAAATGGTCACAGGTGAATGACAACACTAGCCCTGCTATTTCTTCAGGTTGTCCCAGCCACCTCATATCTATTAAGGTACTTGTGAAAGGTGAAAAGGGTTTGACAACTTGATTCATACTTATTAGCACACTAAATTAGAAAATTTCACTGAATAAACTGGTTTGATGAGGGTGAACTTGGGTTTAAGTACTGGGACTTGTTTCTTGTGCATCTTTGAGAACACCAGCCTTACAAGCTGGGGATGTCGTTTTAGCGTTCTATTTCTCTTTTTTTAAATCATTAATTCTTCTGTCTCAATGGCTGCAGAGCCCTTCAGGGAGTGGGGGGTTAGATTTTTGAAGAAAACAAACCAAGTGTAAGCCACTTGAAAACAGAACTGCTGCTCTGAAAATCTTCCTGCAAGAACCACTTTCCCCTACTTTTCTTTTGCGGTGTAGCCGTTCTCTTTGCAGCTACGTGGAGACTCTAACAGTGTTTATCTGGGACATTTTCCAAAAGTGTCTTGCAGGAGAATCTTGCTATAAAGTTAGATTGTGTGAAACTAACAATTATTTTTCTATGTGCAAGGGAGGCTAGAAATATCCCAGACATAACAAACGCAAAATGAACACAATCTGCTTCCCAACTTTAAGATAATTGCAATTCCAGGAGGAATTTAAAAGTTTGGAGTTTAAAAAGCCAAACAGATCACTTATCCTAAATCTAGTGTATTAATGGCCACATGTACACAACTGATCAAAGTGGTCTGGCTATTTTTATAACCACCAATTGATGTGGTGGTTACTACATCAATGAAGGCAATACAAACGATAGCTGAGCTCTGGTCATTATGTTCACAGAGATACGGTGATTATATTTTTTCTTAACTTTTCACCTTAGAGTTGGTTTTAATTTCAAGAGTTGTGCATCCAAGACTTTTATACTTCTTTAACCATAAACTCCAAAATTTCCACTGTGAACAACCACTGCTACTCTGATATTTCACTCCTGCAAAAGGAAATGTGCTTTACTTCCCTGGCATCAAAAAAGGCATGATATTTGTGAGTAGCAAAGGCCAAAGGGGAAAAAAAGAAAGGGCATGATATACATATACCTCTCCAGCCTCATCTCCAGCTATCTCCACGTCACACCTGACACACTAGCAGCGTACGTGTAATCCTCTCCCCTGGAGGACGTGCTTCTAAGGAACAAAATACAGAAAAAGTGATTCGGTTACAAACAACTGTGCCTTCCATCCTGCGGGCACTCTCCCTCGCCCTCCTACCTGCTCACTCTGATGAAGCAAGCTATCATGCTGGAAGATGCTCTATGAAAAAGCCTATGTGGCAAGAAACAACGGTGAACTGATGCCTCAGTCCAACCACTCATGAGGAACTGAATCCTGTCACCATGCGTGTGAGTTGGGAAGCAGATCCTTCCTTGTCCAGCCTTGAGCTGACTGCAGCCTTGTGAGTGACCCTGAGCCAGAAGTCCCAGCTAAACCACCCCAGGCTTTCTGGCCCACAAAGCTGAGATGATAAATGCGTGCTGTTTTAAGCCACTGTGTTTTGGGGTAATTTGTTATGCAGCAGTAGATAACTAACACACTCACCCAGCAGGGTGGCTATGAGGATAAAATGAGGCGATGTAATAAGCATTTAGCAAAAGGCCTGACACCACAGTAGGCACTGCACAACATTAGCTCTATTTTCCTGCCCCTGTCTAGTTCCACCGTCACCACTATCGTCCAGCGGGTCTAGATTCCTACAACAGCTTTACAACTAGTTTCCTTGTTTCCCTTGGTCCAGCTGGTTATCTTCTTTAAAAAACAAACAGCTTCTATTCCTTAAAGGATAAAGATCAAATTGACATTCAAGGCCCTCCAGGCTGTCCCGATCCTATATTTCCAAGTTTATTTCCTATTACACTCTCACACCTCACTACCACTCTACTAAGATTAATCTATTCACTATATCCCAGTTATACTTGGTATATTCTCACCCTACCGACCTCACTAATGAAATTTTACCCTTTCGGTACTCATTGCCTCTCTCCTCCCGAATCCCAAACCACCACTCTCCCTATGCCATCACTTCAAGTACCATTCAGGATTTACCTCCTCCCCTAAGCTTTTTCCAAATCTCACCACCCCATAATGATCTTTTTCCTTCTCTAAACTAATAATATTTATTCATTTGGTATTTAAAATCATCAAGATATAAAAGAGGTAGAAGTAACTCCAGAAAGCATCTAGTCCAAGGATTCATTTTACATGTAAAGAAACGGAAGCCCAGAGATGAACGTGACTCAACTAAATCGTAACAGCACTAGGGACTAGAATTCAAGCCTCAGAACTTCCAGGTTATTCAATTCTAAAACTATTTACTAAGTGCCCATATGTATGTAAGGCACTATAAAATTTCAACAGTTTCTACAAATATGCCACTCATTTGTTTAACAAAAAATTATTAAGTACTATTTATCAGATACTCTGCTTAGAATAAAAACCTTGTCCAGGCCGGGCACGGTGGCTCATGCCTGTAATTCCAGCACTCTGGGAGGCCGAGGCGGGTGGATCGCTCAAGGTCAGGAGTTTGAGACCAGCCTGAGCAAGAGCGAGACCCCATCTCTACTAAAAATAGAAAGAAATTATCTGGATAACTAAAAAAAAATATATATATATATATAGAAAAAATTAGCCGGGCATGGTGGCGCATGCCTGTAGTCCCAGCTACTCGGGAGGCTGAGGCAGTAGGATAGCTTAAGCTCAGGAGTTTGAGGTTGCTGTGAGCTAGGCTGAAGCCATGGCACTCTAG
>CAUYSK010000735.1:0-14999 GCA_963575035.1 Avahi laniger
GATCTTTGGTCTTGTTTTTGCCTTTCAAAAGTGGGTCAATCACGCCTGTAATCCTAGCTCTCTGGGAGGCCGAGGCAGGTGGATTGTTTGAGCTCAGGAGTTCGAAACCAGCCTGAGCAAGAGTGAGACCCCGTCTCTACTAAAAATAGAAAGAAATTAATTGGACAACTAAAAATATATAGGAAAAATTAGCCGGGCATGGTGGCACATGCCTGTAGTGTCAGCTACTCAGGAGGCTGAGGCAGGAGGATCGCTTGAGCCCAGGAGTTGGAGGTTGCTGTGAGCTAGGCTGATACCACAGCACTCACTCTAGCCCGGGCAACAGAGTGAGACTCTGTCTCAAAAAAATAAAAAAATAAAAAATAAAAAAAGTGGGTCAAGAGGGTTTTACTTTACAAAAGGTGAGTCAATTTTTATTGTTTTACTCTTAATAAATGTTTTATCTTTTTTATATGATTTTGAGGAATTTTGGATTGACTGCTTGAAGGCAAGCATCAGTTGCTTGCTTTGGTAATGGAAGTTTTACAGCTGTGAGTTCTTCGTGTGTGGGTGTGTGCATTGGCCCCTTTGACAGGTGTTTCTTTGGATACTTATAATATTTCTTCACCTACTCTGAGGTGCACCTGTGTGTCATCTTTCTCCTTTGCCTTTTTCCTGGAGGTAGGATGAGGTGGGAAGGAGGGAAGGTGTGTTGCTCAGGAAAATGGGGTCTGCTGCTTGAGGCCTGTGAGCCGCACAGGGGTGTCTCCATTGGCAGGTGTGGCAGGTGTGTGGACACTGAGTGTGCTGAGAGTGAAGGTCCTCATGGCCTCCCTGGCACCTCCAGCCCTGCCCGTGGGTGGGTTTTCCTCGGGACTTCTTTTTGTGTCAGTTATAAACGAGAGGCCTTGAATTTTGAGTATCCCTGCAGTGTGCAACAGGGCGGGTTTAGGTGTCTGGAAAACTGGTGGCCAAGGCAAAATTTGGCTCAAAGTCTTGATGTGTCTGGGTTGCTTATTGGAAAAAAAATGGACTTGTTGCTGACATATAAAATTTGTGATATTCTACCTACAAATCTGGAATTTTGCTTCTTTTTAAGAATCGTAAGACCTTGCTATGGTGCTGTGCTAGTCTTGAGGAGCAGCTGGCCAGAGCGCTCTGGTGGCCACGTCTTCGGTCTTGCCTGTGTCCAGTTCACTGTCCCTGCACTTCCTGTCATCTGGCAGGCCTGGGGCTGGTTTTCAGCTGCTGTTTGTCATCGTCCTCTTGGCGTTTCTCTTAGGGGAGAGCAGATCCTCTGCAGCTGTGTCTCCTCACAGCTGAAAAAGTGAGAGCTATGTTGGGAGGGCCAAGCATTACTCCCAGTGGTTTTTCTCTGGATGTTTCCTGCCTGAGCTCTTTAAAGAGAAAAGCTCATGATGCATAATTAACATTTATTACTATTTTTTTAAAACTTTAAAATCAGAGAAGTCTTTTTCAAACTTTAAATATTGGGAAGCTCTGACTCGGGTGGGGCGAGGGCAATATACATAACCTAAACATTTGTACCCCCCTAATATGCTGAAATAAAAAAAATTAAATGACCGGACGCGGTGGCTCACACCTGTAATCCTAGCACTCTGGGAGGCCGAGGCGGGTGGATCGCTCAAGGTCAGGAGTTTGAGACCAGCTTGAGCAAGAGTGAGACCCTGTTTCTACTAAAAAGTAGAAAGAAATTATCTGGGCAACTAAAAAGATATCTATAGAAAAAATTAGCCGGGCATGGTGGCGCATGCCTGTAGTCCCAGCTACTCGGGAGGCTGAGGCAGGAGGATCGCTTGAGCCCAGGAGTTTGAGGTTGCTGTGAGCTAGGCTGATGCTACGACACTCACTCTAGCCCGGGCAACACAGTGAGACTCTGTCTCAAAAAAATAAAAAATAAGTAAAAAGGTCGCTGGGTATTATATGGAGAAGTGGATTCTAGAGAGGCTGGAGGGGAAGCACGGAGACTAGGAAGCTAACTGGAACAGACACGGTGATGTTTCTTCATAGCTTGGACTGGTGTGAGGAGCCAAAGAGATGGAGAGAAATAGACGAGTGTGAGAGAGAAAACTCAGGCAGTTTGCCGGTGGAGTGGGTAGGCGTGGGAATGAGGCGGAGAGATGTGTCTTGATTCTCAGGTTTTTGGCTTGAACAGCTGATACATAGAAGTTCTATTTATTTATTTATTTTTGGATAGGAAAGGTTGGGGGAAGGACACATTTAAGTAGAATAAAAACTAAGAGTTCATTATTATCGTAAGATACGAGAGGAGGTGTCAAACAGGCATTTGGATTGTGTGTACGGAGCATATTGGAAAAAAGTGACAAAGTGGGAAATCTGGATAGTTTGCAGATCGTAAGGCAGCTGCCGCGTCAAGAGCACTGTATTGGATTTGGAAGATCCGAGTTTCACCATTTTATTCAACTCCTATTGGCTATGCGACTAAGGGCAAATTGCTTGATTTTTTGAGGTCCATTCTTTCTCATCTTTCCTTTCAGTTTGTTCATCAAATTCCATACTCGTATTTATTAACAGTCATTTAACAATTGTGTCTCTCACGAGATTGTTAGTTATATAAGAAAAATGGAAATAATTTATTTCATAGGACTGACCAAATGTAATATATAAGTGAGACCACAGTTTACAGATATTTGGCCCAGCGGATGCTCAGCAAAGTTAATTCATGCACTTACAGTTTGAGTTGGTAGGAAAAAGTCAGGTTATAGAAAACCTTGAAAGGCATGGAGGGAATTTGGTGTAACATGGAGCTTTAGAGTTTCTTAGTATGGGAATAGATCTATTGAAGTTCGGTTTTAGGAAGCGTAATCTAACTGCTCTTCAGGAAGAAGTTAGAGGCAAGAAATATCTAGAAAATCTGTCATCATAGGTCGGGATACGGTGCTGAGGGCCTGATCTGGGTCTTGACATGGGCTCAAAGATTCAAGAACAAGTGAGAGAGGATTCAAAGAAGTACAAGATTTGCTCAATGACTTGTTTCATGGCTTAACAAAGAGGGAAGAGTCACATGAGCCTGAGGTTTCTAGTCTGGGAAGCTAGAAGCTAGTGGAAGCAGTGACAAATCTGGGGTACTCGAAAGGGAAGCTGCGTTAGGGAAAGGAGAGTGCATTCACTTTTCAATGAATGACTTTTATAATAAGTTTATAGTAAGGTTGTCCTTAGGTAGTTGGTTATTCTCTGGCAGGGGATATTGGTGGAAAGAACACAGGATTAGAAATCAGAAAGTTGATTCTTTTTTAGGCTTAATCAGTAATTAGCTTTGTGGTCTTAGGAAAGTCAGCATCTCAACTGTTCAGTGTGGTTATCTGAAAAATGAAACTAACACACACTTGGCCCTGTCAGCCTTACAGAGTTGTTTCAAGGGTCAAATAAGAATGTATATGTAAACACTCTGTGATTGCAAACTCCTAAATAATTGTAAGACGGTAATGTTATTTCTTTTCTTAGTTCAAACTAAAATGAAATATTTGGAGCTAGGGCTAGAGAAGAGAGGAAAAGGGAGACAATAACAAATTTCTGAAAAGCTTGTATTTGGAACTAAATCAAAGCATCAGAAATCTGAGTCTCTGAATACTTATGCCTGAAAAACCCTATAGACTATAATTTGGGAGACTAATCTGGAAGCTGATCCTCTGTGTGACAGTTACCAGAACCAAAAACAAGGTTGCATCTCATTAAACATCAGTATCTAACTTGCCTTCAAGTTGGAAGTATGAATGAGAACTCGTGAATTCTACCTGTATAGTTTCATGTGTGTTAACAGAATTTTAAAACATTTGCTTCTTATGTCTTTTGCTGTGAGCTATACGTTTTTGTCAAGGGTCCAGTTAGGGTAATGTTTCCATTCTTAAGCTATAGATGAAGAGATGATTTCTAACATGTTATCAGCATTATCAGTAAGTATGGTGTGCTGGTCAGGAGCACAGACTGTGGAACCAGACTGCTTGGGTTGAATCCTGGCTCTCCACTAATTACTAGCAGTGTGCACTTGAGCAAGTCATTTAACTACTCTATGCCTCTATTTCCCCATCTGTAATGGGAGATAAGATCTGCCTGAAGGTTGTTGGGAAGATTAAGTACAGTACTGTATGTAAAACACTTAGAATGGTGCCTGGCACATACAAAGTACTATATGTGTTAATGGTGGTCTTGGAATAGTTGTTATTTCGATGGTGACCAAGGAGTAAAGTTCATGAACAAAAGAAACAAATTCTTCTCTCGGAACTGATAGCTGAGGGAAACAGAAGTGATCTAGTGGTACATGGGCTTTAGAGCCAGACGTGCTTAGATCCAAATTCTAGTTCTGCTCCTTTGCTTTGTAGTTTAAATAGGCCACCTAACCCCTATGAAGCTCGGTTTCTTTTACCTACAAACCGGAAGTCACAATACCTATCTTGTACGGTTGTTATGACAATTAAATGAGGTAACGTATAAAGTGCCTGACCCAGAGAAGACGCTAAGAAAGCGAGAGTGCTCTCTATCCCTCCTCACCAGGGTAGAGCAGTATGGGCAGTTTGATTTTTTGTGTGCTGTGTTTTTCATTTGTTTGCAATGTTAGAACTTCTAAAATTATTTCCATTCGCTAACAGAATAAACAGCCGCTATATAATTGGATACACCTTGAAAAGTGTATTGTTAGCTTTTGTTTCCCTCTTCCCTTTGCTGTGTGGGTTACTTGCTTTATTATTATGGTAAATCCTACTGGAAACAAAATGGTAGATACTATTAATCAGTGTATTGTTAGTAATTCTATTAGCAACAATAGAATTATTAGTAACAGAGTTGACCTGGGATGTAGCCTCAGAATCCTTCAGTATTCCAGGTAGCTACAATCAGTTCATCAGAGTTGACATGATAGCGAAAACCTATTTGTCCTCCCTGATTTAGAGCTTTCTAGAAGAAATGTTTATGAGGTTATCAAAATAATATATGGGCTGTCCGTTAATCCTCTGTCTTGAGATGTGCACTTGTCAAACCTTATGACAAGGCAGAATGGTCTTGTAGCATTTCCTAACAGATGCATATCTATATTACAACATTATTACAGAATGTAGGCATCTTTAGACACCTTCTAGAGAATGTGCAATAATTGTAAAAGTACAGTGCATTGATTATAATGCAAAGATTATAATGCAGTGATCCAACCAAGAGTGTGCATCAGAGTCATCTGGGATGTGGTCTTAAAATACTTGTGCTCTGGGCCTCACCCAGATTTATTGAATCTGAATCATTAGGCCATAGACCCTGACACATGCATTTTGTAAAAGTACTCCAGATGCTTCTGCTATGTATAACACTTGTTAAAAACAGCTAGATACTGGTAAGAGTATAGAGAATCAGACATCCTCACACACACGATTGGAGGAGTGTACATTGATATAGTACAGCCTGTAGAACAATTTTTCAGTATCAAAATTTCAAATCTGTCCTGTAGAAATACATGTATGCACAAAAATAAAGCACTAATTAAGAGTGCTTTTTGTGGCCAGGCACGGTGGCTCACGCCTGTAATCCTAGCACTCTGGAAGGCCCAGGCGGGTGGATCGCTCAAGGTCAGGAGTTGGAGACCAGCCTGAGCAGGAGTGAGACCCCGTCTCTACTAAAAAATAGAAAGAAATGATCTGGACAACTAAAAATATATATATATAGAAAAATGAGCCGGGCATGGTGGTGCATGCCTGTAGTCCCAGCTACTCTGGAGGCTGAGGCAGAAGGATCACTTGAGCCCAGGAGTTTGAGGTTGCTGTGAGCTAGGCTGACACCACGGCACTCTAGGCTGGGCAACAGAGCAAGACTCTGTCTCAAAAAAAAAAAAAAGAATGCTTTTTGTAAATGTGTTTATGATATCAAACACTTGTAAGCAACTGATTATCAGTACACAAATGGTTAAATACATCACATTTGTTTACTATGCAACCAGTTAAAGAATGAATATGTATGAAAATTATCTATACATGCTGATGTAGAAATATATCTGGGATATATTGTTAAGTTAAAAAAGCAAGCACAGAATAAGCCCTATTTTTAAAATTTTATGCTGGTAAATAGACAAAGACGTGGAAGAATACTCAGCCAAGTGTTTGCGGCGGTTGTCTGTGGCACGGAAGAGTGGAAATGATGGAGCCCGGGTGAGAGGGGCCTCTTTGCTTTTAAATACTTAAATGCTTTAAATATTTCATATTTAAAATATCTGCAATAAGATTTTGTTTTTACAATAACAAAAAGAACCATTGGACTAAGCATGAATGATTTTAAAGGAAGCTCCTATAGCCAGGCATGACGGCTCATGCCTGTAATCCCATCACCTTGGGGGGCCAAGGTGGGAAGATCACTTGAGACCAGGAGTTCTAGACCAGCCTGAGCAACATAGTAAGACCCTGTCTCTACAAAAAAATAAAAATTAAAAAGAAAAGGAAGCTCTTATGAAAACTAATTTATATGTGTCAGGACACTGCTTATTTTGTTTTAACCTGAGACTTACTCATAACTTGGGAAACAGAAAGAAATGTCAAAACTTTTTTCCTGTTTGCACAAAGGATAAAATGTTGTTGCCATGGTTGTTGTGAAAGTAATCAAGAGTTTCAAACAGATAAGCATTTAAGATAAAAAGTATTTTCCCTGTATGAGAATTATATTGACTGTTTTAGAAAAATTTATTATATTGACTGTTTTAGAAAAATTTAATATTTCATATCTGGACATGAAAATTGGGTTCAAAACATTTTAGTTTAATCCTTTATCAGTTGATTAGCATCTAGGCTATGAGGATATTAACACATTTTAATCCCCTCTTTTATAATTTTAGGCCCGATGAGAGAAAGGGAAAGTTAAGGATGCTGGAGCAGAACAATGGATTTCTCTTTCTCTTTCATGCAAGGGATCATGGGAAACACAATTCAGCAACCACCTCAACTCATTGACTCCGCCAACATCCGCCAGGAGGATGCCTTTGATAACAACAGTGACATTGCTGAAGATGGTGGCCAGATACCATATGAAGCTACCTTGCAGCAAGGCTTTCAGTACCCACCTACAACAGAAGATCTTCCTCCACTCACAAACGGCTATCCACCGCCAATCAGCATATATGAAACTCAAACCAAATACCAGTCATATAATCAGTATCCCAATGGGTCAGCCAATGGCTTTGGTGCAGTTAGAAACTTTAGCCCCACTGACTATTACCATTCAGAAATTCCAAACACAAGACCACATGAAATTCTGGAAAAACCTTCCCCTCCACAGCCACCACCTCCTCCTTCGGTACCACAAACTGTGATTCCAAAGAAGACTGGCTCACCTGAAATTAAACTAAAAATAACCAAAACTATCCAGAATGGCAGGGAATTGTTTGAGTCTTCCCTTTGTGGGGACCTTTTAAATGAAGTACAGGCAAGTGAGCACACAAAGTCAAAGCATGAAAGCAGAAAAGAAAAGAGGAAAAAAAGCAACAAGCATGACTCATCGAGATCTGAAGAGCGCAGGTCACACAAAATCCCCAAATTAGAACCAGAGGAACAAAATGTAAGTTGAAACATCTTTTTGAAAAATCTTGTAATCTTTCACATTTACTGGAAATCCAGAAGATCCTTCTGAGTTTTTATCTCTTCAAATATGAATGTTTCTGGTAACTTTTTTCTTCTAATCACTAGCAAGGTGCTTGGAATATTATAATAGGTGCTGAGTAAATATTTGTTGAATAAATTAATGGACATCATTAGAGCGAAAAAATATTTTTAAAACATGTGACACTAAGAATCTTCTTATGTTTCTTTGTCCTAATAGCCTCAATTATTTTTATTTGCTTATAATAAACTCCTGGTTTTTGAAGATGAAGAGGAAAGGCAAAGAAGATGGTTAATTATATTGGTTTTTCATTATGTTAGACCAACTTTTGTCAGTAGAGCTTAGATTTAACATTCATTGCTAATACGTTTGCTACAAACTAACCTGAAGTAATAGGAGAACTTGTTTTATTAAAATCAGAGTTAGTATTCATACGTATTGATTAAAAGTTCAAGTAGAGTTTTTATAAAAGTCATCCTTCATCAGTAACTTAACATGCATGCTGCTGAATTTTTTAATGTCTGTGGTTTGTGTGTGAATTTGCTTAGCAATAATAGTAAGCAGGTGACAAGTCAATTCTAGCTTGAATGAAGAGCTCATAATATGAACTGCAGATGTTTTCTGGACATTGATTTGGGAAGAAACTAATACATATTTATTTTTGTGACGGTTATCTGCTTTTATATATGGTATGCTTGAATAAGTTAATTTGTTACCTTCTGTTTCGAGAATATTTACTTCCTACAACTCATCTTTTCCTTGGTAGCTTGGTTCTGTTACTTATGCAACTTCATACAGCTCATCTTCACAACTCGTCATACAACTGTGATCTTTTTCTGGAGTAAAGATCACAATGGTTCTAGAATCTCACAAGTCCCAGTGTGACATTTCAACATGTTTTCTCATCTTTCTGTAGTTTACTCATTTAACAAATACTGATTGAATACTGTAATGTGCTATACACTTTTCTCAGAATCGAAGCAAGGAATGAAGAGTAAAGACGCCTGCTCTCAGGGTGCTTATATTCCAGTGCGGGGAGCCAGAAGATACATATGGACTATACACACGTGTACATAAGTTCAGATAGTGTTAAATACTGTGAAGAAAATCAGAGTAGGCAATGAGATAAAGACTAATTGAGGACACTTAGCTATTCTGATGTCTTAGTTCTGCATCTGTAAAATGAAGGCTTTGGACCTAAATGATTTCTGAAAGGGCTTTTAGTTTCCTACGTCATTTATTACATGCCCAGCACAGAACCTAGCTCACATAGTGTCTTATACTGTTTATTGAGTAAATGAAAAAGTGGAGGGAGAGAAATTAACTTTCTGTACTGCAGATACATTCACTGTAGTATTTCTTACCTAGACCTTCAGTAAAAGGATATGTGATCTTTTTACTGTGGCCCTTGGGAATCCCAAAAGTGCATAAAACCTGAATTTGGTTTTAGTGTATTAGTTCCTGAGAACTGTCTTGCTAGCCTATCTTGCTTTTGCTGTAGAGAATCTACACATAGGAGAATATCTAATTGAAATAGTTAGTTAAAAATATATTTCGAGGCCGGGCAGGATGGCTTATGGCTGGCGGTAATCCCAGCAACATAGCTAGACCTTGTCTCTACAAGAAATAAAAACAATTAGTCAGGGTCGGTGGCTAACACTTGTAATCGTAGCTAAGGCTGAGGCACGAGGATCACTTGAGCCCAGGAGTTCGAGGTTACAGCGAGCTATGATCATACCACTGCACTCCAGCCTGGGTGACAGAGTGAGACCCCCTGTCTCTTATTTAAAAAAAAAGAAAAAGAAAAAATATATATATATATATCTCCTCCGATTAGAAGCAGGATAAAACAGTCTGTTTTTCATGTCTGCTTTCCGCTCAGTTAGAATCTAGGAAAAAATTCATCGCAGTGATGTTTTGAGTCATCATTCTGCAATGAGATTCTAAAACCAATTCTGTCTTCATTGAATATCTGCTGTGCCTGACTCTTCATATCATGTAAACCTTCAGCTAACTGTTATATCCAAGGATTAAAATGTTTATATATAATTTAAGAGTTTTAGTTCATTTTCTTTTTTACTAAATCATGCTGAGCAAAATTTAATAGTTGATTATTTAGGATCTTACAATAGCTTGGGGTAAAGGAAAATACCAATTTTGACCAAAGGTAGAGCTGTAGAAAGAGGCACTGATTGCACTGAATATTAGGAAGACCATTGACTGAAAGTTGAGTCTTGGAGGGAAATCAGGTGTTTTTCTTGTCCTCTCTCCCTGCCTCCTTCTTCCCCCTCTCCCTGCCTCCTTCCCTTCTGCCTTCCTTCGAAGAAGCAAAGTGAAGAGCTAAGTTCTTGTTAATTGAATTTTGATTAATTGAAATTTTATCACATGTGGGGGCAGTTGTAAGCTTGAGAGATAGGTGCCATAAAAGTTGTACTCTGTTCTGACAAGAGAACTTCAAGGCTAGAGCTCGTAAGGCTCTTGCTTATCGTTAGTGTCATGCTTTTTTGCTAACCTGAGCAGGTGACTAAAGATGTACACTTGTTTTGTAACCTTGCATGCTTTTAAATTAGATTTGCTTAACTAGAACAACATCGCCACTGCTTCCTTCAGGACAGTTGTTTTAAGTGTTCTAATATTTGATACCTTTGTGCCTCCTGATTGTCCCTAGGGGGTCCCAGCCCTTGGTGTTTTGTAGAGGACTGAGACCTCAAAGGGAAGCAGAAGAGACTGCTGCCTCCAGTGGACAGCTCCCCTACCCCAGATGCCTCCGGGAAGCATAGTGAAGGCTGTATCGCTGGGAAAAAAGTCTGAAATAATTGTCCCCAAGCTGGTTTGCTTTTATATCAATTTTTTCTTTCCTTTTTGTTCCTTAAAAGCCCACTCATAGGTTATTTTTTGAACAAACAAAATCCCATCTAAAATAATACACTGTAAGATTTCACCTACTATTTTTTTCTTAGTACTTGATCTGTAAGTATTTCCTTCCAGTTCTGAGCTGTTCGGCCTTCTAAAGAGTTGTTATTTGGAACAACCTAAGTATGTCTTCTCAACAATGAAAATGTGTCCAAACATCTAGGCAGCAGGAGACCTGAGATCACTACTGAAACTGTATATTTTTAAAATCTGCTTTAGCTGTTTTTCCTCCCTCCAAATTAGAAACATGTGGAAATGTTTCTGCATTTCTTCCTCTTTGGCAGGTGTAATGCTTCAGGCATGTGAGTGTGGGCCCTGTTCAAACATTCGTTGGTCTTCCATCAGCACTTCAGTGGGCTTGTCCACCAAGGCAGAGTCTCATTAACTCTTAGCTTGCCGTTTCCCCTGCAAAAAGCCAAGTGGCCAAATCAGTCCCATTGACACCCAGTTAGGAGGTTTGGTTCTCTAGCCACAGCGTATTGGGCATTAAAATTCTTAGAAACTGTTTACATGCGAAATATTCTTTCCATGTACATTTTTTATTTTTTAAGGTTACAAACTTAAACAGTTACTCAGAAAGTAAAAAAAAAAAAAAACAGTTTATTGCCTTTAAAATTTTCTTTCCAACTTTAATGTTGACGTTAGTTTTGGGGGTTTTTTTAGGGATATAATTTTAGTTAATATTTTTAAAATTTATTTAGGTAATATTATTAAGAGTTTGAAATTCTGCCAGATTTGATGCTTATTATTGATCTTAATGAATCTCTTGGTTGTTTCTTTGTTTTTTTTTTTTTGGAGACTGAGTCTCACTCTGTTGCTCAGGCTGGAGTGCAGTGGCATCATCATAGCTCACAGCAACCTCAAACTCCTGGGCTCAAGTGATCCTCCTGCCTCAGCCCCCTGAGTAGCTGGGACTACAGGCATGCGCCACCACGCCCGCCTAATTTTTTCTATTTTTAGTAGAAACGGTCTTGCTCTTGCTCAGGCTGGTCTAGAACTCCTGAGCTCAAACAGTCCTCCCAGAGTGTCAGGATTATAGGCATGAGCCACTGCACCCAGCCAAATCTCTTGGATTTTAATGAAAGTATTAGAACAAATTCTACAAAGGAATATTTAGGATAATATTTATTTTAGCCACTCTCCTAACATAATTTTTTCCTGTTTTATTAATAGAAACTTACTGCAATTCTTTCCTGGAAAATAGATCTTTCCATGTGGGATCAATTAAAAATATAAAAACATGGTATATACCCATAAAATCATAAATTATAATTAAGATGAATATTAAGGAAAGCTAACTTATTTTCTTTGTCTCCAATGCTTCTCTTCCTGACAAAGCAACACTATTAGTACCAAAAAAAGGGTGCCTACTGTTCCTACTTAATTTTAATGTTTTAAACTTGTCTCTATCCTTTGAACAGAAGGAAAATGGATTTTATACCCAGAACTGTTTTATCTGTTGGCATTTTCTGAGTCCTCCTTTTTTAAATTAATTAATTAACTAACTTTTATTTATTTATTTTTTTGAGACAGAGTCTCACTCTGTTGCCCAGGCTGGAGTGCAGTGGCCTCATCACAGCTCACTGCAACCTCCAGCTCCTGGGATCTAGTGATCCTCCTGCCTCAGCCTCGTGAGTAGCTGGGACTACAGGTACATGCCACCACACCCAGCTAACTTTTCTATTTCTTATAGAGATGGGGTCTCCCCGTTGCTCAGGCTGGTCTCAAATTTGTGGCCTCAAACAATCCTCCCACCTTGGCCTCCCAGAGTGATAGGATTACAGACATGAGCCACTTCGTTTGCCCTTATTTTTCTTGATCCTAAGCATTTGACTTCCACTGACCACTTCTTCTTAAAAACTGCTCCCCTTCTTAATAGGTTTTTGTGATACCATACTGTCTGTTGGTTTATCTTCTTTCTTTTGAGCTCATCATAAATCTCCAAATGCCTAAATCTGTTTTGCTCGTGCAGCAGCACATTTTATAATGTATGTTCCCTCTGTCTCCTTGCGGCATCCTTATGTGACTTCATTTTCCCTCTCTTATTTATGTAGTCTCGAAAGCTTAGAATAAATCATCTTGGGCTTCTTTCTTTTCCTTGCCACTTCTTGCCTTTTAAAATGTGTGAGAAATTTCATTTTTTTTAAAGTGATTTTGACAGTGTTTAAACCAGCTTGAAGGAAATGCCAACAATATGGAACAAACCAAAAAAAAAAAAAAAACAAAGATAAAGACATTTGAAAAATAAGAAGATTTGGAAGGAAATCCTGTCTTTAATCCAGAAAGGGAAAAATGTGAATGAGTTTCAGATCAGACCTTACAGTAGTAGGCTGCTGTTGCATGGTAAAGATTAGTCATTCCTGATCCGTCTGCCCTCACATGGGAGTTATTGGGATCCCTGACACCGAGACGTCGCGCAGAGTGAATGAGTGGTAGAGGATGTCTCGCTTTCTGGGTTACGCGTGTACTTCTCAAGTTGCCTGTCTTCCTGCTGTAGCTTGATTGGACAGAGAAGCTAAAGTGAAGGCTTAGCTGTGTCTGTAGACTGAAATGAAGCCTCCGAATGCGGCTATACAGGTGTGGGCAGTATCTCTAAACTGCTTCATGATTACATTAGTGATCAGAAAAAAATTCTTTTCATTTGAACATAGATTTTTCTTTCATTGCTCAATGAGTAAGTCCTACTAGATGTTCATGATACCACCACAGAACCATCTGACGGAGCTGATTTTGTGCTATCAGCAAGTTGCCACTTCCTTCTTCCGCCTGGATGATTCCAGTGATCTTCTAAGTAAACGATCCGCTTCTCTTCTCGCTCCCTTCCAAAATATTCCCCACGTAACAGCCAACATGATCTTTTTAAAATGTAAGTTGATACATGTTACTCCTTTATAAACCTCTTCAGTGGCTTTTCATCGCAGGTAAGATAAAATCCAAACACTTGGATACAAAACAAGGCCCTGGTACCTAGCTGGCCTCTCCACTCTCGCCTAACCTCGGCGGTTAAGTCAGTAGTCATGACCTTGAAGTTTCTACCTTTTTAACCTCAGGTACCTCACACTGAGCTGCTGCTTCTTCCTGGAATGTTCTTTCCGCCACATTTTGCTACACTAATTCCTCTTCCTTTGATTCTCAGATTTTAATTTGCTTTCTTAGGCCTTTTCTGACCTTCATGTGTAAAAATATACACATACCCCCCCACGCACACACACCATTATTTCTCTTCCCAGCACTTACTTTTAAAGTGGATGTGTGTGCTTCTGTTTGTTTAATATCTGCCCTTCCTACCCAGCTAAGCTCCTTGAGGTGAGGGATCACATCTTTTTGTTTCACATTATATACCCAGCTTTTAGAACTGTGCCTGGAAACGCTAGTCACTGTAGAATGAATGTTTGATAGTTGGGGTCGGGATTTTACTCTGGCTTACATAACAGACCATTTTCCTGACATTTAAAGACCTTTTTTTATATTTTCTTTTTGGGTTGTTTTTTGGGTATTTTTGGTTTTTTTAGAGACAGAGTCTCGCTCTGTCACCAGGCTGGAGTGCAGTGGCTTGATCACAGCTCACTGCAGCCTAAAATTCCTGGGCTCAAGATCCTCCTGCCTCAGCCTCCGAGTTGCTGGGACTCCAGCGGCCTGCCGCCATGCCCATACCTGGCTTTTTTTTTTTTTCTACACTCTTCCATATGATTTATCTTCTCCCTTCAACCATAATAATATGATATCCAAATTTTGTCTTCATTGGTGGACCTGTAAACACGGGTTTATCCATCCCACTTATGGGCAAGGCAAATGCTGCTTCTCGAAGAGGTCCCACCATGGACCCTCTGGTCCTCCAACCCAAGTCACCCCCTTGCCTGGCTTTATCTTCACTATATTGTGCAGCCACTTCATTGAATCTCATTCCAGACTTTAACTTTTCCATGGCTTCCATGATTTTGCCGTGTTTTTCACATAGAATGTGTCTGACCTTTACCACATGCCACCACCTTTGGGACCCTCAGCCTTCTTGTCAGAACTGTCGCTCCCAGAGACTGCTTCCCGTTTTCCCCCTTTTCCAGAACCACCTTTTCCTTTGGGCGGCATCTTCTAAACTTGCCTTTGAACTTTTCAACTGTTTGCGTTGCCATCCCTGGCTTTTTTTTTTTTTAATACTTTTATTTAACAAAATTTTGTTTTTACAACAGGATCTTTAAATGTCTTGAAATAATTGAATGAGAATTTTAAGTAACTTCTAGAATTAAGCATATCCTCTTAGTGGAATTAAGACCTGATTTAGGCTGGGCGCGGTGGCTCACGCCTGTAATCCTAGCACTCTGGGAGGCCGAGGTGGGCGGATTGTTTGAGCTCAGGAGATTGAGACCAGCCTGAGCAAGAGCGAGACCCCATCTCTACCAAAAATAGAAAGAAATTAATTGGACAGCTAAAAATATATATAGAAAAAATTAGCCGGGCATGGTGGCACATGCCTGTAGTCCCAGCTACTTGGGAGGCTGAGGCAG
>CAUYSK010000736.1:0-24819 GCA_963575035.1 Avahi laniger
GCAAGAGCGAGACCCCATCTCTACCAAAAATAGAAAGAAATTAATTGGACAGCTAAAAATATATATAGAAAAAAATTAGCCGGGCATGGTGGCACATGCCTGTAGTCCCAGCTACTTGGGAGGCTGAGACAGTAGCATTGCTTGAGTCCAGGAGTTTGAGGTTGCTGTGAGCGAGGCTGATGCCACGGCACTCGCTCCAGGCAAGAGAGTGAGACTCTGTCTCAAAAAAAAAAAAAAAAAAATATTTTCTGTATTATGGATTCTTTATCACTAGTCAATATTATTATCTGAATATTTCTGATTTCCAAAAGGGGAACATCGCCGGCCTAGAAAAATTAAAGGTTTATTGAGGTCAAGATTAATTAACCTAATTAATTAACACTTCTCCCTTTTAGCTCAAATTTTTTTCTTTAGATTAAGATATCTCCTAACAGTGCTCTATTGCAGGCTAGTCTCTTATTTGCCAAAAACAGAATCACATATCAGATCTTATATTTGCACTGTCAATGACATGAAAATGTTTGGATATTTAACATTTTCATTGTTGTTTATTCTCAGTAATCAACTGCTGAACGTTTTCAGAATTAACACGTACGACTAGGTATAAAAGACTGATTTTCCATTTTTGTTTGTCAGAACACAGTAAGCATTCATTTATTTATTGAATGAATATTTATTGCTATCATCTCCATTCTGTTTCACTGAAGGTTTGTTTTTACTTAAGTTTATGGCAGGACAATGTGATTGTTACATGCCTTATCAATATTTAAAATGTTTCCCTCAGGTTGTGACTTTACTAGGAAAAATGGAACGTCTTCGAAGCTCTCCCCTTCATGCCAATATCTCTACTGCTCTCGATAGACACCTGGAGTCCATTCACATAGTACAGTCACGTAGAAAGGATGAAATTGTTAATGCTTCAAATCGGCAAAGGCAAGGAGTTCCTAGATGCCAAGATGACAGAGGTACAAATATTAATGCATATTCTTTTGAAAAGGCAATGTGATAATTTGAATATTAATAAAAGCAGATTCTGAGGTTAATAAGTTGGCTTTATAAAATTAACACTTAACTAAAGAATAAATTGGTAAATGGTCTCCACATTATTTATTCCAAAATTACTTTCACTTATTTTGTTAATTTTATCCATTTAATTATAACTGTCTTAATAAAACACAGTCTGTGTTCTACCCAAAGTATAGTCATTGTCATACAAGTCAGAAATAAAGTATCAACACTTCTATGTATTTTAAAAATAAAGTACTTTTGTTAGTTCAATCAGAGCCATCCTTTTGTAATAAAGATAATGTTTGAAGCCTAAGCAACATAGCAAGACCTTGTCCCTACCAAAAAAAACTGCAAATTTAGGCCTGTGCTACCACCATGTGTGCTAGTCCTAGTTACTCAGAAGGCTGAGGCTGCAGTGAGCTATGATCACACCACTGCGCTCCAGCCTGGGTGGCAGAGTGAGACCCTGTCTAAAAATAAATAAATAAAAAATAATAATAATGTTTGATTATTTAGTGGCAACAGCACCAGGCTTTAAGAGTTAAAGGATATTTAAGTGGCATCTAATATGAAATGACCCTGAATGTTTCTTTTACAGATGTGTTTGCCCTTGCTTCAGCAATTAAAGAGATGTGTGTGGCAACTCGGAAAGCACGCACTACCCTGTGGTGTGCACTGCAGATGACCTTGCCAAAAACAGCCACTACAGCTGGCCAAACTGACGTGGAAAAGGCTTTACAAGATACAGTAAACTGTGAAGATAAAGTCCATGAAAGCATAAATAGTAGCAATCCAATGAACCAGAGAAGTGAAACAAACAAACATTAAGGAAATGCCAGCAGAAAGAAGAATAAAAGGCTGAAAAGTAAATGTAGCAAGACATGCTAAAAAATTTTAATGAACTTGTCAAACTTTCATTACTTAATTTTCTTTCAGATTTAAAGTTAATAGCTTAATGAAGTCTAACTTCTATTTAAAAATCTTCTATTTGGAATGAATCACATATAGTTTAAAGTGAACTCAGCAGTGAAGTTGACTACTCTTAGAGTTCTTAGTAGTTAAAGATGACAAGGTTTGTTTAAGTAAATTGAATATTTCCTAACAGCTAAAATAGTGCATTAGACCCATTCTGCAGTGCAGGTTCATGCAAATGTGAAGTTATTCTAGGAGATCAGTTTCATTTAGGTCTGCCTAAGTAAGTAGAATTCCAAATAATGAATCTAAGTGACTGTAACCCAATTATGGCTACAGTCTAATAACCACGTTGTGATTGTGATATAAAAGCGTTTTCCTTATAAAACTGGATAATACCTAGGAAACCAAAAGGAAAATAAGGATAAACCCAATATTCATGTAAAAATTTAATACTTAAAATACTACCATATTTATAAATTTGAAATCTTAGTACCTAAGTATATGGAGGGAAATGCATCTGATTCTCCTAAATTAGTGATAAAAGTGCCAGTGTAACCATGCAAGTTACTGAATATAAAACCTATTCAAATCATTTGTGTATATTCTTTAAAATTTAATTATACTATCAATTATTAAATATTTACAATTTTAAAGTATTTAAATTGAATCAAAACAAAACATTTCTTTTATCTGGATCTTTTAGACTTGATGCACAGTAATTAAAATAATGACTATTGTTTTAATACCCTTAGTTTGCTGCCTTTTATGAGGGTATCACGAAGTTCTAAAATGTATTTTTTTAAGGTTAATCTTTAACTAGTGTAGTTCACAATTGGTTAGTGTATATTTTGTGTAGTTGTGTTCATTAGTTTGCTTCTGTATTTTTTTTAAAAGAGCTCTTGAAAGCTTGGCTTTTTTCTGTTTATCATCACTTAATATCTTTGTATGGAACCCAAGTAATTTATTCATTAATATGAAATGTTGGTATTATGTGACTCAGAAGATCTTGGGTTTTAACATTTCTAGCATGAGTTAAACTATAATATAATGTACTGATGAAATTTAATTGAAATATCCTTAACTAGAAACACTAATGTTTTAAATGTTGGTGTTTTTCTTAGTTTTAGAAATCCTGGTATTAAAAAAAAAAGTGTAATCACACCACATAAATTTTCTTTAGATGATGTGCAGAAGAAACTGATTGAGAATGCAGGAGAAACATTGAGAATGTAGGGAGAAACATTTTGATCACTGATATGCCTTAGAACTACCCAAATGAATTACATTGAGGGCAGTCAAATAAAATAGATCACCTCACCAGTCACTGCATAGAAAGTGGTTAAGTTTGACATAAGATATGTTGGATGTTATGAAAGCAAATATTGTACTGAATTTATTCTCTCAGGAAAAAATAAATTACTTTGGTGAAAATATTTGGTTTCATTTTTCTACATTTGTATTAGTTTCTAACCTTAAGAGTCACTCATGTCAGAAAATCAATCAAATTTCATTTAACTGATGAGAACTTATGCTGTTTTAAATTTCACTATTAACACATAAGTAATAATGTTGGTAGATAAATCAATGCCATTCAGATAACCTTGGATCTATCCTGACCTCGTTCAAAGATGAAACTTTTGCTTTGCCTTTATGCTAATCGAAGCAAACCAGAATAAAATTAAATACCAGTCCATTAACAAAAAGCAAACACTTACAAAAAGAAGATGAATTAATACCTTTTGCAACAATCTGGATGGAACTGCAGACCATTCTCCTAAGTGAAGTATCTCAAGAATAGAAAAACAAACACCACATATATTCACTATTAAATTGGAAGTAACTGATGAGCACACATGTGCACAGAGGGAAGTAAAACTCAGTGGAAATTAACCAGAGGGAAGGTTGGAGTGGAAGGGCAAAAACCTACCTAATGAGTACAATGAACACTATTTGGGTGACGGGCACCCCTACAGCTGAGAATCAAGCGTTACAAAAGCAATCCATGTAACCTAAAACATTTGTACCCCCTTAATATTTTGAAATTAAAAAAAAAAACAAACACTTAAAAAAATTCTCTGAAATTTTGTTAATCACATGTAACCAGTAGATTATTTTTAAATTAGTTGGTTGTCCCTTTCAATAGTATACCTATGGAACCACCTAATAGATGGTTCTTATGTACTGTACTTCTGAATTACAGCCTATGAAAACATAAAATTACCACAAAGTTTGCAACAAAACTGGTAAAACTGATGCTCCTGTTTCTAATCCAAAAGAATTTGACATACTCATTTATCTTTTTTAATGGAGAAAGCAATTCATAGGAAGGTACTTGAAAATTACCTTGAATTATTATATCAGTATCCTTCCCACTTCAATAATCTGCTACTACACAGTTTTAGAGGGTGGGGAATTACTGTTGTGACTAAAATGCCAAATTTAGCCTAAAACTCAATCTTACCATAGAAGATATGGTTGTTAAAATTTGCCCATTGCAATATTGAACATTTTAGACCCATAGCATTTATTAGTACCTGAGTTAAGTGGAACCCTTACTTAAAGCCTAATAAGATAATCCTTTTTTTCTGTTTAAGCATCAGTTTGAGTATATACTTAACTGTGATATACATAATAGAGTCCCAGAAGAAAAAATCTACTACTCTGTACTAATCTAGTACTCTGTTTCAATTTGTTAGTAGTAGATTTTTTCTTCTGGGACTCTAATCTGACTCCTTCAGAGACAAAAATCAAAGTGAGGACAGACCAAAATCCCAAAATAAGGGTTACTAAGTTAAAATAGGCTCTATCAAATTCCATAGCCACAACCTATTGCTACCACCACACAAAGGACTAAGACTCCAATAGTACTTCAAAGGACTTCCAAAGCAAACTGAGTGATGTTCCAAAAAACATAACCTTTCTGATCTAATCCCTACTTCACATAAAGGAAAACTGAGAGAATTTATGGATTCCAGGAAGATGTTCCACTGTGGAACACAGGTTATAGGGCTAAGGCCGGGCGCGGTGGCTCACACCTGTAATCCTAGCACTCTGGGAGGCCGAGGCAGGCGGATCGTTTGAGCTCAGGAGTTCGAGACTAGCCTGAGCAAGAGTGAGACCCCCGTCTCTACTATAAATAGAGAGAAATTAGCTGAACAATTAAAAATAGAAAAAATTAGCCGGGCATGGTGGCGCATGCCTGTAGTCCCAGCTACCCGGGAGGCTGAGGCAAGATTGCTTGAGCCCAGGAGTTTGAGGTTGCTGTGAACTAGGCTGATGCCACGGCACTCTAGCCCGGGCCACAGAGTGAGACTCTGTCTCAAAACAAAAAAAGCCAGTAGGTTATAGGGCTAATCAAAACAAAGCATGAAATAAAAATCAACACATTCCTAAGTGACTATTCATACAGATTTCATTTCCATGAGTAGCTCGAAGGAATCAAAATAAGTCAGAAGACAGTGATTTAAATAAAATTTATTTTTTAAAAGGTGGTTATTTTTTTATTTTTGCAATGCCACGATTAGAGGAGTATATGAAGAGGTAACACATCTCCTTTTCCTTAATCATGCTTTTTTACCTTTTGCACAAAGGTAAAAGTTTCTGTTAATCTCATAGTTAATGGTATAAAACAGAGGTTGGCAAACTTTTCCTCCAAAGGGCCAGGTAATAAATATTTTAGGTTTTACAGACCACATGTGTTCTCTGTAAAATATTTTTTTTTATAAACCATTAAAAATGTAAAAATCATTTTTAGTTTGCATCATACAAAAGCAGACTTGGCCAAATGTGGCCCATGGGCAGTAGTTTGCCAACCACTGGTATAAAATATCGACTTTCTGTCTTGTCACAGAAATTGCTCCCTTTAGGCTTCTAGACAGTCTGCTGCCTGAAGCAGAGCAGGGCCTTATTTATAATCAAATGTGGCTTGTGACAAGAATACAAATAGAGAATTTCTGCTCACTTTTGACTCTCCCAAGCAGTTTTTCCATTCACTCATTCAATAAATTTGTTGAGCACCTACTATGTACACTCTTAAACATCTTTGTGATAGCAGAGATTTCCAGTGTTTCTTCCTTAAAAGGGCAATTCCTCCAGATTCTCTAAACCAGGAGTTATCACTTCTTAATACTCATGTTTTAGGGAAAATCAGTATTAAAATTTCTACTAGCACTCAAGAGGATTCATGATCATAAAAAAATGAATCTAGCTAACAATGATATCCTTGCATTGCATCCAGTGATACATCCTTAAAGCAATAGCCTAGATGAGGAAAAATATGTAACTATCTCTATTTAAAGATACTTCTTTTCCTCCCATGGGCTGAAACTTTTTTAAAAAAACATTCTCAGATCCAGAACATCCCCCAAATAATTTCTTCCCATTTTCCTAGTTTGCAGCCATGTAACATAAAATCTGGATCCAGGTAGGGCTCTTCATTAGCTATTTCAGCCACAAAACAATACTACATTTAAGAGTGAATACTGCCTCCAAAGCAATGTACACCCCCACATTTCATCTCAGGGAAGGAGCGATCATGTTTCTGCTGTTAGCTTGAATCCTCCTGCTATTTATCAAAGGTGAGGGAAGACTTTATAAAATGGCCAAAGGAGCACAGGACTTCAGTATTAAAATATAAAGGTTGCCCCCATTCCAGATCTTTGGTACAGACATCAACTATAATAATCTGATTACTCACACCACCAAAACATGGCACATTTTATAATTAAAAGTGATTGTGATTTTCCTTCTGACCATGTAAACAAAAGGGGAAATGCCTTGGGAAACCACTTTGCAATGTTCTCTCATTTCTCTTAAATACACATTTGTACAACCAGTTGCCGTGTGATGAAGTTCATGGTGGGAGAAAGAATAAAGTTGGCCAAGGTTATCGCTTTCGCTCCCCTCTCTGTGTCCTTTTCTTTTCCTTTTCCTTGCGCTCTTGTTTGGCTAGTTTGTCTCTCTCCCTCTGCAGCTTGTCCTGTTCCTTCTTCCTTTGGGACTCATCCCGAAGCGAGTCCCGCTCCAGTTTTCGGGCATTGAGGACATCTTCCACATTGGTGTTTCGGAACAGAGCTACAGGTGAGTTAAGAAAATGATTAGGGTACAAGTCACACAGATCACCACTACCGCTCTCTCTCCTCGTTCTCGCTATCTTCTCTCCACATGCTGAGTCCTAAATGGTCTCTACTTATTCCTAGTCTTTAAAAATAAATCCTTATCTTTATCTTTGGTCTAATGGGAAATCCTACAGCTACCATTACAAAATTTTAAAATGTCCCTTGGAATAAAAATCTCATTCAGATTTATCTAAATGTGAATTTTAAAATGTTTTATCAAAATGAAATTTCACCCTAGAATAAGCACTTATATCATTCAATGGCAGAATATTGTTGGAAAATCTAGGCTAGTTTTAGTGAATAGAGTATTAATGTAACTGTCTAAATGTTTATGTATTTGGCACTATTAAAATATTTGAAGAGTTAAATAAGACGTTTTCCCTTTTCCCTTACTAAACTTACCTTACTTTTTTCCCTAGTATTAAAGCTTAAGTGAAAACCATGTTCTAATAATCATAAACACTGACTTTATAGGTGATAGGAAGAGTTTAACATCGTTAAAAATACCTAGCCAAAAACTTTACCCCTCATTTCTTATCACTTTAAGAATATTATAAAACCTGTTAATACCAGACAAGGTCCTCTCTAGTCTTCAAATAAGACTTTTCTACTTCACTGCTTTAAAATAAATGAGTCTCTCTTTTCAGAGAGCTCCCTTTCTCTGATAGTCCACCACCATACTCCTCACCTTTAAGGTGGATTTCTAAATCTGCCTACTCTAGGAAGCATCTCATAAATTACTCTGTTAGTAGGGACCTTCCTCAGCACATATGTCTCAATATGTCCATATTTTAAGCTTAAAATGTTTGGCATTTGTGTTCTCAAGGTTTTTAAGGTTTTTGAGGACAAAGACAAAATTTCAATATTGTTTTAATTGTTTCCATAGCTCTGGCAACCCAGAGCTACACACAGGGAGTGTAGATTCTTATTTTACTTTAGAAATCCCTCTTCCAAGCGAATCTCTTTGTAATACTTGTTAACTAGTTTTCTCTGCAGAAAGTTCTTACTAAATTGACTATCTAGGGCTGTCCTAGGAATGGAGCTCCCAGTGCTGGCATGACACTGGAGTTGTTCCTGGAAATAAAGGGAGCCCCCAGCAATGACAGCAAAATACAAACTGACCCTCAAGAGGATTCTATGGAGAAACACATGGGGATGGACACAGAAGGATACATTTGTCAGAACCAATGTTCATTGTGGTGGCACCTGAATCATCCTTCTCATCTGCTTCAGTGAGTGATGTTAAGGAAGTTGTATGGAAAACAAAGGTTGGCACATTCCAACCTAACATTAGGAAACATGCCATAGACTGGTGGGTAGGAAAAGCACACTGAACGGAGGGAGAACACTGTTAGGGATGTGACGATAAACCCAGCAGATTCATCTTTGGAAATCTTAACTTAGGGAAGATTGTTCAGAGCTTCTGTAAAATCCTTTTCTTGGAGGCTGAAAAGAAACTTAAGTTGGTCTGGGTGGATTGTCACATGACCTGGAAGCCAGGGGATGGCAAGATGCAAACAGAGGTTCCCAAGTGTGGTTCCCAGAACCCCTTGGGAGTTTGTTTAGGAATGCACATTCTTGGGCCCTACCCCAAACCTACTAAATCAGAAACTCTGGAGGGTAAAGCCCAGAAATCTGTTTTAACAAGTCCTCCAGGAGAACCACTACCTTAAAAGTTCTTTTCCAGCCCAAGAACTGAAATTTTGTTATTTGAGCCATAGCTCTGCCGACGCTGACAAGAAAAGTCATGAGAAAAAACTAGAAGAGAAACCAGCCCCAAAGAGGCCAAGAATTCTTTTCCGAACTAGTGATTACACAGCTGACATTTCTGGTATGACATCCACTACATAATGTGCCACATACTTCATTCAAGTAGGCTCAGTAAGTGAAGCATTTCCTAAATAAATTTGAAATTCACAGGGAACTACCAGCCCCTATTAGCAACACTTTCTTTCTGCACAGTTCCCACTCAAATTCCAGATTTACTCTGGTGTTGCGTGGAGGTTCAGCCTTACTTTTACCCATGTGGTCACATAAAAAAGATTCAAATGAAACTGCTCCAATTTTAGGGAATCCTTCACCCAAAAATATCCAGAATTCTAGTCCTGGTTTTGCCACTAACTCTCTGAATGTCTCTGATCACCCAATCATCTCTTAGTGTCCTGTTTCCTTATTGGCAGGGAAAGAACATAAAGATGGATTATACATGTGACACTACACTGTATAAAAACGTGTTATACAGGCGGGGCGCAGTGGCTTACGCCTGTAATCCCAGTGCTCTGAGAGGCTGAGGCAGGGGGATCACTTGAAGCCAGAAGTTCAAGACCAGCCTGGACAACATAGGGAGACTCCATCTCTACCAAAAAAAAAATTAGCCTGGCACAGTGGCATGTACTTGTAGTCCCAGCTACTCAGGAGGCTGAGGTAGGCGGATTGCTTGAGCCCAGAAGTTTGAAGCTGTAGTGAGCTATGATCATGCCACTACACACCAGCCTGGGCAACAGAGTAAGACCCTATCTCTAAAAAAAAAGAAAAGGAAAAAAAAGGGTTATACAAATATAAGAAATCATGGCTATATCTTATTTTCTGAAAGAACAGTATAATTGGTCCATTAAGGTATCATTTGTTTTACACTGAAGTTTTTAGGAATATACTGATTATGTGTTGAAAAATACAAGTCTAGTATCAACAATTCAAATATCATTCCTCATATCCACTGCCACTTTGGAGGGGAAAATTGAGCTACAGAGGACTGGCGACTTCCCAAAGGTCACTGTAAACAAGCAAACATTTCTGGCTTTAGCCCCCAGGGAATGGTGTCGAGACTCCAGAAAGGATATTCCTCTTCATCTGTCACATCAGCATACTGGGCCAGGAGGGCAGCTTTTCTCTGCTTCTCCTCTTCTGACACCATTCTGGGCTTCACCACGATCTGTGCCTGCTTCTCAATTAGGGTCGCAATGGCCTGTACCTCATCTGGGAGATGGTGGAAGGAAGGAACAAGAAGACTGTATGAGAGAAAACAAACTCACTGAACCACTAGTCCACCCAAGCAGCACATGTACTAAAGACATTGGAATCTGCTGCCTCCTTAAAGCCCTGTAATTCAAAGGACATGCCTCAGGGGCCAGTGAGAAAGGAAAGGAAAGGCCAGGAAGGCCAGGCTTTGTATCTGTTTTCAATCAGAGAAGCCTTGATTTTACTTGTTTTATTAGGTCATTAAATATAAAATGTCCAATTTCGAATCAAAAGTTTAGTTTATCATACCTCAAACAAGAAGCAGTACAATTAATTAAAGTATGCCTAAACCATGGACACAGCTTTGCCATCTCAACAGTGGCTTGTTCATGCCAGCAGTGAAGAAGCCTGCAGAGCAAGTAGCAAGGAAGTTGCGAAAGGCATTTTCCACAGCTTGTTGAGAAATGAATGTTTTTCCTTGCAAGAAGTGGTCCAAAGCCTGGAAGAAGCGGTAGTCAGCTAGTGCCAGGTCTGGTGAATATAGTAGATGTCAGAGAGTTTCCAAGTCCAACTGCTATAGCTTGAGTAGCGTCGTTTGTACAACATGTGGTCCAGTGTTGTCTTACGAAAGGACTGGCCTGTCTCTATTGATCAATCTCGGCTGCTTAATCACAAGCATCCTAATCATTTCATCCAACTGGTTGCAGTAGACATCCGCTGTAATCCACTGACCAGGTTTCATGAAGTTATAGTGGATAACATCAGCGCTGGACCCCCAAACAGACACCATTAGCTTTTTTTGATGAATATTCGGTTTTGGACTGTGTTTTGGCACTTCATCTTTATCCGACCATTGGCCGAATGCTTGCGATTGTCAAAAAGAATCCATTTTTCATCACACATAACAATACCATACAGAAATGGTTCGCCTTTATATCATAACAGCAAAGAAAAGGCAAGCTTTGAGATGATTTCTCTTCTGACGCTCATTTAATACATGTGGAAACCACCTATCCAGCTTCTTTACCTTGCCAATTTGTTTCAAATGGTCCAATATTGTTGGAATAGTAATGTCAAACCTTGCTGCTAATTCACAAGTAGGTTGAGATGGATTCCCTTCCACTAGAGCTTTCAGCTCATCATTATCCACCTTGGTCTCAGGTCTCCAATGTGGCTCATTTTCAAGATTAAAATCAAGAGAACAGAACTTCTCAAACCATCGACTACTGTGTGTTCACTAGCCACATCCTTCCCACTTTGTTGATATTTCAAGCTGTCTGCACTGCATTGGTTCCACAATGGAACTCATATTTGAAAGTAACACAAATTTTTGACTTATCCATGGTTTCACAAAAATTGCTGTAAAAAAAATTTGAGAGATAATCACAAGCCAGAACGTGCATTTGAAAGACTGAGGACCTTCACAATAAAAATAAAACAAGAAGTGTCAAAGTGAAATGTCAGAGATATCAATTGTCAAACTTAGTACATAAGGAAATTAGACATTTCATATTTCATAACATAATATCTATTAAATTTCTACTACTTTAAAAAAAAGGGTGGGCCAGGCTCAGTGGCTCACACCTGTCATCCTGGCACTCTGGGGAGCTGAGGTGGGAGGATCACTTGCGCTCAGGAGTCCAAGACCAGCCTGAGCAAAATCGAGACTCTGTCTCTACTATTAATAAAAATAGAAAAAATTAGCTGAGCATGGTTGGCACATGCCTGTAGTCCCAACTACTTGAGAGGCTGGGGTAGGAGGATAGCTTGAACCCAAGAGTTTCCGGCTACAGTGAGCTATGACAATACCACTGCACTCTAGCTGGGGCAACAGAAAGAGATTCAGTCAAAAAAAAAAAAAAGTGAGAAACACTGCATTAAGCCCCCAAACATGCAACTTTCTTCCCTTTCATCCCAGAAACCTAAGCATAAATGTAGAATCAATTTAAGCTGGTTCCTTTCATGCTTATGATTATGCCAGGTAAAATTCTTAGATTAAGAATATTTTGCCATATTTTAAAATAAAATCAACTACTGAGTTCTCCATTCTCAAGGAAAGAGAGCAATCATATAAAGTAGAAGTTCTCATGCCAGTCTGCACATTAGAATTATCTAGGGGAGCTTTTAAAAAATACCAATGCCTGGGCTCCAACCGAAGTATGTCAAGTGTTTCTAATATTCAGTCAAGACTAAGAACCCACAGTGTAGAGTGTGGTATCTTTCCAAGTTCAGCTTTTATGATTTGAGTTTTCTGCAGCTAATTTACCACCCTAATGGTGAGTGCATTATTAGCCCATTTCTCGTTCATTTTAAAGGGTTAGGGTTTAGCTGAATAAAGCAAAATACCAACCATAATTTGTGTTATGAAATGAGAGCACGAAAAAGGATAGGAGGTAGGAAAAATATATTTGACCCTATACCTGCAATGGAAAAGTGGAAAGAGGTTGGAAAAGAAAAAACCACAATGAAGGTAACTGCGGTCAGTTAAAATGGAAAAATGCAAAAGGAAAAAATGAAACCAATATTCAGTAAAAGGTTAAAGTAGGCTACAGGGTGTTTGCTGGTGTAAATTATCTTAGGGAAAATGAGAATCCAAAGGGGAAAATGGAAAAATCTCTCCCTAATAGCTGTGTGGTAAAGGCGGTTGGAAAACACTCTGGAGGTTAGACACAGAAACTCCAACTCTACCTTCTTTTTTCACTTTGGTGACAACATTCTGAGTTTCTGACCATCGTTCCACAATCTCCTTGCAGATATTAAGGAGGGAATCTTCTTCCTAGTTAGAAAAGTAGAGCAGTTAATTTCCTCAGAGAGGCCTCAAAAGCCATAGCAACTTTAAAAAAGCCTATGCAGAGGGCACAGCTGCAAAATCATGGGAAGGGTTTGGGAGTCACAGAATGGAGTGTCTCTCTTCTAAGGCTCTGGCCAGAGAAGTAATCCTGTGCATGTGTCCCAGAAGCCACACCTCCTAGGTTAAGAGCACCTATTCTATGCTGGTAAGCTCCAGGGGAAAAGATTCTCACCAACTCGGGGCAATCCTCCTCATTCTCTCTTAAAATATTTTATTCATTTTACTTTTAATTGACAATAATTACATATTTTATATATAGAATACTCCGTGGTGTTTTGACACATCTTTACATTGTGGGATGATTAAATCAAACTATTTAACAAATTCATCATCTCACCCACTCACATCAGTTTTTGTGATGAAACATTTAAAATCTACTCTTCTAACAGTTTTGAAATATACAATGCATTATTATTATTATTATTATTTTAAGACAAGGTCTCATTCTGTTGCCTGGGCTGGAGAGCAGTGGCCCAATTATAGCTCACTGCAGCCTCAAACTCTTGTGCTCAAGCAATCCTCCCACTTCAGCCTCCCAAGGGGACTATAGGTGCATATCACCATGCCTGGCAACTTTTTAAATTTTTGTAGAGACAGGGGTCTCACTTTGTTGCACAGGCTGGTCTTAAACTCCTAGCCTCAAGAGATCCTCCACTTCGGCCTCCCTAAGTGCTGGGTTTACAGGCATGAGCCACCAAACCTATCTTTCTTTCTTATTTATTTATTTATTTAGAGATAGGGTCTCATTCTGTCACTCCAGATGGAGCACAGTGGCATCTTCATAGCTCACTGTAACCTCGAACTTCTGGGCTCAAGTGATCCTCCCACCTCAGCCTCCCGAGTAGCAAGGACTACAGGCACATGCTACAATGCCCAGCTAATTTTTTTTTACAGATGGGGTCTTGCTAAATCATATTACTCCAGCCCAAAATTTTGCACCGTTTGATCAACATATCCCTTTTCCCCACCCCAACTCATTCTTTTAGAGTAAAAACCTGTTGCCTAAGTGAAAACTCTCCTCTGTGCAATCTTCCTTGGCTGATATATTCAATTCAGAATCTTCTCCAAGGGTTATCAACTGTCATCCTGGAACATATCATGAGCTTGCTGACACATCATAAAGATGAGATACACTGACCAGAAGTGATGGCTCACGCCTGTAATCCTAGCATTCTGGGAGGCTGAGAGGGGAGGATTGCTTGAGGCCAGGAGTTTCAGACCAGCCTAAGCAGAGTGAGACCCTGTCTCTACTAAAAATAGAAAAAATCAGCGGGGCATGATGGCATATGTCTGTAGTCTCAGTTACTCAGGAGGCTGAGGCAGGAGGATTGCTTGAGCCCAGGAGTTTGACGTTGCAGTGAGCTATGATGATGCCACTGCACTCTAGCTGGGGCGACAGAACAAGACTCTGTTTCAAAAAAAAAAAAGAGATACATGAGTAGATGGTCCCCTATCTGACCATCCCTCTATCCATTTTAAGTATACACATCTTGGATATCACCCAATCTCCATCCTCAGCATGGTGTAACAAAAATGATGTTGGCTTTGGTGTCAGACATACTTAAGTTCAAATCCCAGATGTGTAACCAAGTTTCTTAACTTTCTGATCTTTACAACTTCCCATGATTTTAGGAAGGATAAATAAAGATGTATATAAGTACCTACCCTACTTGGCAAAAAAATAGGCTTTTAACAAATATGGGTACTTCCCTCCATCTTCATTATGGCTGCTTTCACCACCTTCATGTTCTACCCCTCAGGGCAAGCTGTCACTATTCACATTTACTAAGTGCTTACCATGTGCCAAGTACTGTTGTAAAAGCTTTACGTGAGAACTCTCAATTCTTAAAATAATCCCATGAAGTAAGCACTATTAGTACTCTCAATTTATAGATGAGGAAACCAAAGCACAGAGGTTAGTTAACATGCCCAAAGTCAAACAAGTATAATGGATTAAAAAGGATTTGAATCTAAGTAGTTCAGCTCAGAACCCATGATCTTAACCACTATATGATACCATCTCCCAAAGAAAAATGGAGAGTCAGAACACAGACTTATTGCAGCTATCCTTATTTTGCACCCAACAAAGAAGTCCTTCTTCTACCCTGCATCCTTTTAGCATGTGATAAACACACAGAACTTCTTTGGTTCAGAGTTCTAATAGTTCAGGGATCCTCCCACCCCCAGCAGGGAAAGCAAAGGAAGAGAGAGGAAAAAAAAAAAAAAGGACAGGAAAGTGTTACAGCTCCTTCAGAATTTGTCTAGCAAGTTTTCTAGTAACAACTGGAAAATGTCGCACAAGGGGAAAAAAGGACAAGAAAGGAGCAGAGAGGTGAAAGAGACAGGGTGCTCTTGAAGGACAAAATGGTTTATTCCCCTTGTCTCCTCACCCAAACCAAAGTAGTGCATTTATCCATTCCTTCATTTATTCATCCAGAAGGTATCTGCTATGTTCAAGGCACTAAGATGAGCACTAAGACATGAATGACAAATAGTGCCTGGCCTCAAGACACAATTTAGAAGGCTGGTATATAAACAGCTGCTATAGGTCAGGCACGGTGGCTTACGCCTGTAATCTTAGCACTCTGGGAGGCCGAGGCAGAAGGATCACTTGAGGTTGGGAGTTCCAGATCAACCTGAGCAAGAGCAAGACCCTGTCTCTACTAAAAGTAGAAAAAATTAGCAGGGTGTGGTGACACATGCCTGTAGTCCCAGCTACTCAGGAGGCTGAGGCAGGAGGATCCCAGGAGTTTGAGGTTGCTGAGAGCTGGGCTGATGCCACAGCACTGTAGCCCAGACAAAAGAAAGAAAAAAAAAAAGGAAAAAGAAGAAAAATAAAATAAAAGAGAAAAAAAAAGAAATAAAAAACAGCTGCCATAAAATACAATAAATGCCCTACCACAGTCAAAATTGCAATCTACCCTTGCATTCCACTCCTGATCCTTTTACAATGCTCCTTTTCCTCTAGCACTTAACACTTTGTAACATACTATATAATTTACTGATAATGTTTTTCCCTGATAGAATGTAACCAAGAGGACAGAAGTTTCTGTCCATTTTGTTCTTTGAGGTACTCCAAGCACTTACGGCAGTGCCTGGTATACAGTAATCAATCAATAAAAACTTGATGAATTAATTGATCAACCAACCAATGCAAGCACTACTGAACAGAATAAAGAGAAGGATAATAGAAAGCTTTTGTTTACTATTCTTTGCTCCTGACTATACACCATTATTCTTTTTTTTTTTTTTTTTTTTTTTTAGACAAGAGTCTCACTCTGTTGCCCTGGCTAGAGTGAGTGCCGTGGTGTTAGCCTAGCTCACAGCAACCTCAAACTTCTGGGCTCAAGTGATCCTACTGCCTCAGTCTCCCAAGTAGCTGGGACTATAGGCATGCGCCACCATGTCCGGCTAATTTTTTCTATATATTTTTAGTTGTCCAGATAATTTCTTTCTATTTTTTTTAGTAGAGATGGGGTCTCACTCTTGCTCAGGCTGGTCTCGAACTCCTGAGCTCAAACAATCCACCCGCCTCAGCCTCCCAGAGTGCTAGGATTACAGGCATGAGCCACCGCACCCGGCCTACACCATTATTCTTGAATCTTACCTCAATTGTTGCTAACAAACTTAATTCCTCATATTGAATCCTGGCCCAGTGTGGTGACTGATTTGGCTGTGCTTTTTGTTTTCCCTAGAAAGGGATTTGGTACAACAGTCAGGGGCTCCTGACACTATATACAGCCAGACCAACAAAGAAGAAGCAGCACTTTGAACTATGTGTTTAATATATACCATATTCATTGGCCCTTGTTGCTCTGCAAAGATGCTCCTCAGCTGTTTCACAGACAGGACCCCTTGCCTCACCATACAATTCCTAGCCAATACTTCCCAAAGTCAGTTTCTACATAGAAGGGGTTGGGAAAATGATGAAAAAAATTAAACATGGAATGTGAATAGGGGAGAAGGGGGAAAGTTAACCTTAAAAATGATTTTGTCTTCTGTAATTTATGTGACAAGAGGCAGATAAAAAGCACCAAATCTATTTTAGAACTTTGCCTCTCCTATCTACCAAGAGACTATTAAGAGTCTATGGCGGCCGGGCGTGCTGGCTCATGCCTGTAATCCTAGCACTTTGGGAGGCCGAGGCGGAAGGATCGTTTGAGCTCAGGAGTTCGAGACCAGCCTGAGCAAGAGCGAGACCCTGTCTCTACTAAAAATAGAAAGAAATTGGCCAAATAACTAAAAATATATAGAAAAACTTAGCCGGGCATGGTGGCGTGTGCCTGTAGTCCCAGCTACCTGGGAGGCTGAGGCAGGAGGATCACTTGAGCCCAGGAGTTTGAGGTTGCTGTGAGCTAGGCTGATGCCACGGCACTCTAGCCCAGGCAACAGAGTGAGACTCTGTCTCAAAAAAACAAAAAAAGAAAAAAGAGTCTATGGCAAACTCATGTCTGCCTTTATCAACAGACACACAGCTCCAAATAATGACACCACAAAAAGGACTGGTCAAGGGGCTGGTACTAGGAAGTACCAAAGTTATTTTAACAACTTCTTAACCTCCCAGCTGGAAATAAAAACTGACTTAAATTGCTTGCCTCCTACTCTCTCCCCCTACAATCTGTAAAGTCAGGGTCCCAGAATTTATTCCACTGTATCGTATTTCCACTGAACTTCGGAGCTGCCTCACAAGTTGTGCTAAAGTTTTCCCATTTATAGGCCAATCTCTCCAGAGCAGGCCTGGGAACTCAAAGGTCTGGTTTCCAGGATCTCCTGCCAGAAGGATCTGGGACAGCTAGCTGCACGAGTGTTACATTTCAACCATGTGCCCAAACAGTGAACTGCACTTCCACCAAGTGTAAGTGACTTTTTCCTAGCACCCATTCTGTCTTCACTTTCGGATATGAAAAAATGTTTTCTGCCTTCTACCCTTCTCTACTCTCCTTTTAAAAAAACAAAGTATGTATATGTGTATTTATATTTAGATATATTCACAGTATCTTTTTTTTGCTTTAGAGAGTCTTACTCTGTCACCCAGGCTGAAGTGCAGTAGCACAACCACAGCTCACTGTAACCTCAAACTCCTGGGCTCAAAGGATCCTCCCACTTCAGCCTCCTGAGTAGCTGGGACTACAGGAGTGTGCCACTATATCTGGCTTTTTTTTTTTTTTTTTGGTAGAGACGAGGTCCAGCACTCTTGCCCTCGAACTCATGTCCTCAAGTGATCCTCCCAGCTCAGCCTCCTAAAATGCTGGGATTATAGGCGTGAGCCACCTCTCACAGCCCATAGTACCTTTTGATCCTCTTTAATGGTCCCTGAAAGTTGGTTTTGAGAAAAACAAATGAACCCATTTTCCAAACCTTTTTTATGATAGATGCCAGAGGATAAAGCCCTTGATGGACAGGTGGCTCTCACAGTAGCAGTCTGGTTTCCAGGATCTCCTCTAAACCATGAATGCAGAGACAACCCTAGCTTCTACAGTATTTAGTCGTGATGCAAGTAAATTTTATTTTTTTAGCTTGAATTTAAAAGGAAACAATTTGTTGGACAGCCATGAGCAGTATTTGTAACCAATTTAATCTATAATAACCAATCTAATAAGTATGTATATTGAGGGTGGGTAAAGTGGAGACAAAGGTGGCAGAAATGATCAGGTTTAAAAAATGGACATCTGGGTGACTTACTACATTAAACACAGCTTAAAGTACACATTTCTGAATTCTTGAATCTGCTTCTAAGAAGCTAAGTACCAAATTTATCTCCCTTCTTTAAAGTTTTGATTGCTCTCATCCCCATCCCTTCCCTCCATCAGACACATCAATGATTACTGCATTTCCAAATATTGTAATGAATCAAGCACGTTTGCTTCAGTTTCGCCTAGGCATGAAAAGACTTCTACCACCAGCTTCCTTTTTGGGACTCCTACCTCCAAAGCTGGAATCAAGAGGGTATTCCTGCAGGCTTTTGCCATTGGACAGCCCTGGGAACTGCCTCCTAATGGGCACAGACATCCCAAAAGCATTTTATTCCCCACTCTGATCATTGTAAACGGATGGGAATGGAATTGGTCGTTAGACATTTACGACAAAACTCTCATTTTGACATTTCAGTGCCTTCAGAGGAACACTCCTCAGCTCACTCACAAGCTTCAGAGAGGGTCTTGCCCCCGGGGAATATGAAAAAGCCATTCCTCTCTGTATACCTTCAGGCTTCCCAAAACCTGGTTAGGGAACAACCTCCTTTCCCTACGGCCCAGACCCCAAATAAGATTATCTCTCTCCCAGACGAGACACTGAGCCTTTGGGACAACGGGTAGGAGAAGGGGGGTGGCTAAATACTGACGGGTCCCCAAATGCCGGCCTGAGGCTAAAGGAATGTGTCCGGGCTACTCACCAGGAAAGCAGAGAGGATACCCTGCAGAGCGTCCAGCTTTTCCTCTTCCTCCTCCTCCTGCAGGACACCCAGAATGTAGGCGCCGTAAACGGCTCGGTCCACTCCCAGCGCCTCCAATCGTCCGTCTAGCCATGATCCAAAGCCGCCGCTCCCGCCATCGCCGGAGGCGACCGAGGCCACTTCGCTGGGCGCCGTCATCTTGGGGTCAGGGTCCTGCCAGCTCCTGGGACGCCTACCGCAGTGCCTGACGGGCCGCGCCGCTGACCCACCGCGCATGCCCAGAGAGAGAGCCCACGCCCCTGCGTGCCGGGCGTAGAGCCCAGGCGACCTGTGGTGACCCGCTTGGACGTATTGTGTCTTCTAAATAAAGCGTCTTCGCGTAAGCGTTGTCACGTCCTCTCACAGGCTCCTTGGCAGGTGAGTATTCTTAACGGACTCTTTTTACAGTTGGGGAAGTTGAGAGAGGTTCAGTAACTTAGCCAAAGTCACGCAGCTAATAACTAAACAGGACTGGAACTCAACTTCGATTCCAGCGCTTCCGCGCGCTCGTGGGGTGCTACACCACCCACTCCCACACAGCTTTCCTGCAGGAGCCTGCTGACTCTGCCCGGAATACCCAGCGTCGCTGCAGACTGCTACCACCTTCGCCTTTCCAAGCCCTCCCCCATCAAAACTCAAGTTCCAGAAAACTTTCCCTGATTCCCTGCAATCTGTGTTAAGAACACTCTAGTGTGCTGTGGTTGCTCCTCTGCACTTACCATTTTGTACTTACCGCAGTACAGGACACATAGTAGGCTCTTAATAACTGACAGGCAACCTCAAGTCATTTCTTTTATTCAGTCATTGATTCAACGCCTACTTTACCTTCTGCCAGGCGCTCACTGTTCTGAGCTTTTCATGTATTATATCTTGTAATCCTCCCTAAAATCCTGTAAGATGCTTTTATTGTCCACATTTTGAAGATAAAGATACAGATACATAGTCACACAGCTAGAGGGAGCCTGACCAGAGGCAAGAGCTCCTCTAGCAGAGCTGCCAGAGCCTCAGCTGACTCCCTGGGTTGGAATCAATTACCCAAAACTTGAGTTGGCTTTACCTGAAGTGCCGAGGAGGCTGGCAGTGCCATGGCCTAACTTCTTCCTTCACCAACTATTGAGTGCCTACAGCATGGCATTGTTGCTAGGTACTGAAAATACGAAAATGAATGTCACCAGATTTCTGTGTCCAGTGGGAACAGACATGTTTAAACAAATAATGATAATATGGTGAAAGAAATAAATATTTTTTTGTTTTTTTGCATAGAAAGATTCTCTGAAGAATAAATAAATGTTTTAATGGATCTTTGTCTAATGAGGTTGTAGTAGGATACCTGGAAGATTAAGTTAACTTTACCTGTTGGAGTGGTGTTGGAAGATGCTGGGGGGAGGAGCATGGGAAATCCAACCGGGCTTCCCGGTGGAGATGATGCTTGAACTTTCTGAAGAATGATCTTTAGGTAAAGGGACTGGAAGGAAAAAAGGGGGAGATCCAGTTGCAGGGAACCGTGTGTTGCAAAGGCTTGTTAGGGGGCATCCAGAGAGTCATGTATGGCTTGAGCAACGGGGTTCAAATAGAAGAAATTCAGGAGATGACAACAACAAAAGAAGGAAAGGGGCTTTTATACCTTGCAAAGGGCCTCCTCAGCAAGTTCTCTCCCTCTATTAGTATTGGGATAGTGTGAATAAAGAGACACCAAATGAATGTCACAAATACTAATGTAGAAATACGGGTAACTGTGAACTTTAGTCTCGTGGTTTCCATGTGCTTGCTGAATTAGAATGTGACACTAATGGAGTCAGAGGCCAGAGTCAGCCCCCAAACCTTGCCTCTTTTTCAAGTCCTCAGATATTCTTTCTAATCCAGTGGCTGTCTTGTAGGTGGGGCTTGTCAGTTCACAAACTTGGGTGCCATCATGGCTCAAGGATAAGAGTGTGAGGTCAGTGCAGAGCCCCCATACCAGAAAAGTATCCCAAACTTGTGCATTTTTTAGAAATACTTATAGACTCACGAGAAGCTTCAAAGATAGTACATAGAATCCTGCACACCCTCACCCAGTTTCCCCCAATAGTGATATTGTTAAAACACACAAAGCTTTTTTGAAGGCATCAGCAAGCCTCTCACAAAACTGAGTGAAGGCTCTCTAGACCCTAAATTTTAAAAATATCCTCATTGGCTATTTTATTATAAAAGTAACAATTGGCTAAAAAAAAAAGTCATACAAATGGACAAAAGACAAACAGCTTACAGAAATTAAAATTTGCAGTTAAAACCGCAGTGAAATACCTATCTACTTCTCAGATCAAAAAGTCTGATAATATACTGCGTTGACCTCTGATTAGGTAACAGGCACAAGAAAATGTTGGAGCAGGAAGTAAATCGATATATTCTTGCTGGAGGGCTGTTTTGAAAAGACTCAGCATTTCTACTTCTGGGAATTTATTATAATACATGTGTGCAGAATGCCACATTTATAAGGATATTCATTGCAGTGAAGCTTTGTGTAGTAAAAGGACAGAAACAGTCTACATTCTATATATAGGAGACTGGCTCAAAAAAAGTCTTGTGTAGCCAAACAAAGAAGTATTGTACAACTGTAAAAAGGAACAAAGAAGCTCTTTATGTATTGACATGTAACAAAAATTCAAGATACATTGTTAAAAAGTAAAGCTCAGAATAGTGTGTAATGTTTGCTACCACTAGTGTTTAACAAGGTGAGGAGAGGGAATATATATATACATGTGTGTTCTCGCATGTGCAGGGAATATCTCTGGAAAGATACACAGGGGATGTGAGGATGGTTGTCATGGTGGAGAACTCAGGGAGACTAGTTTTGAGCTATTTGTCATATATATTTGCTTTGCATCTTTTTTTTTTTAAAGAAATAAAGCCTATTTGAAGCCCTTCCTTCAATCTCATTTACTTCCCTCCCTCCCCAGGGTAACCACTATTCCTGAATTTAGTGTTTGTCTTCCTCTTGAATGTTTTTAAACACAGTACATATTACTACACATGTTACAATGTATGTATGTATTCATAAACAATGTATCACATGATTTTGCATGTTGTACTTTTCATTCTGCAATGTGCCTTTTTGATTTAGGATTGCTTCAAATATTTACCCATGTTGGTACATGTAACTCTTATCCATTCACTTAAACCACTGTATAGTATTCCATTGCTTGAATATACCTCAACTGATCGATTCCTCTGTTGATGGACATTTAGGTTATTTCCCAGTTTTCCAAACAGTGCTTCAATTCACATTGTCATGTAGTCTCCTCATTCACCTGTAGGAAAGTTTCTCTAGAACAGTGAGCATCAAACACATATTCATATTTTTACCACATACTCTTAGCAGTAAAAATATTTTCAGCATGCATCCCAAGGTAAGAAGATATAGTTATTATGAATTATTTATATGAAATGGTTTGCCAAATTAATATGTCATAAGTCATGCAAAAAGAGAACTATTAATATAAACGGTAACTAAAAAGTGAAGTAAATAATATCTTATAAATATTTATTTACTTATTCGTGGTACCAAAAATCCTCAGTAAAAAAATGTTGGGCCGGGTGCGGTGGCTCAAGCCTGTAATCCTAGCACTCTGGGAGGCTGAGGTGGGAGGATCGCTCAAGGTCAGGAATTCGAGACCAGCCTGAGCAAGAGCGAGACCCTGTCTCTACTAAAAAATAGAAAGAAATTAGCTGGACAGCTAAAAATATATAGATAAAATAAGCCGGGCATGGTGGCACATGCCTGTAGTCCCAGCTACTCGGGAGGCTGAGGCAGAAGGATTGCTTGAGCCCAGGAGTTTGAGGTTGCTGTGAGCTAGGCTGATGCCATGGCACTCTAGCCGAGGCAGCAGAGCAAGACTCAGTCTCAAAAAAAAAAAAAAAATGTTGGCCAGGTGAGGTGGCTTCCACTTGTAGTCACAGTACTTTGGGAGGTTGAGGCAGGAGGAGTTCGAGGCTGCAGACAGCTATGATTATGCCACTGCACTCCAGCCTGGGTGAAAGAGTAAGACCCTGTCTCTAAAAAAAAAAAAAAAAAAGAATAAATAAATAAATAATATGGTTGAAGATGCTTCATTACTCCTCCCCCATTAATTTATTTTTATTTATTTTTTAGATGGGCTAAAGGATCTGCTTGCAAGATGGATCAATAGCATGAGTGGCAAATCGGTGCTGGTTATTAATAGGAAACTTCAGGTCCTCTTTATGTGAGCCTTTCCACTAGCATACTTAAGTACCCTCATGTCATGAGTGCTGGCTTCCTCCAGAGCAGGTGATCCAAGAAACAGTAATATAGATGTGGAAATGTCTTTAATGACCTAGCCTCAAAAGTAACATGTAATCCGTTCCTCAATGTTCTGTTGGTTATATGGCCCTATTTAACCAGGAGGCAAGGATACCTGTAGGCCATCTTGGAGACTGGCTACCACAATATGGGTATTTTAAAATTTATATATATAGGTCGGGCGCAGTGGCTCACGCCTGTGATCCTAGCTCTCTGGGAGGCCGAGGCGGCGGATCGTTTGAGCTCAGGAGTTCGAGACCAGCCTGAGCAAGAGCGAGACCCCGTCTCTACTAGAAATAGAAAGAAATTAATTGGACAGCTAAAAATATACAGAAAAAATTAGCCAGGCATGGTGGCACATGCCTATAGCCCCAGCTACTTGGGAGGCTGAGGCAGTAGGATTGCTTGAGCCCAGGAGTCTGAGGTTGCTGTGAGCTAGGCTGACACCACGGCACTCACTCTAGCCCAGGCAACACAGTGAGACTCTGTCTCAAAAAAAAAAAAAATTTATATATATATATACACATATATATTTTTTTTTTTTTTTTTTTTTTGGGGTTTAGGGCTCACTACATTGCCCAGGCTGGCCACCAACTCCTGGGCTCAAGCAATCTTCCCACCTCAGCCTCCTGAGTAACTGAGCCTACAGGCATGGGCCACCACACCCAGCTTAAATTTATATTTATAAATACAAATATTTTGTATTATATAGTATATATATTTTTATATAAATATATAAAATAATGTTTATTTATTTTTACCATATTAAACATTAAAACAAAAATGTTAAATACTAGTTAATTTAAAAATAAGCCCACAATGTGTTAATATAAATAATGTGTTTTTAATGAAAATATATTTTCCAAAACAAAAACAATTAGAACAAAAATAATTGTTTTACATTTCTGCACATCTCTTTAATACCTGGTTTAACAGAAGAAGTTGGATTCTTATTTTTGCTTCTGCATATTCCACTGAACATTCATGAGAGAATGAGAATGAAAATAGAAAATAATTTTTTTTTTTTTTTTTGAGACAGAGTCTCACTTTCCTGCCCTGGCTAGAGTGAGTGCTGTGGCATTAGCCTAGCTCACAGCAACCTCAGACTCCTGGGCTCAAGCGATCCTACTGCCTCAGCCTCCCAAGTAGCTGGGACTACAGGCATCCACCACCATGCCCAGCTAATTTTTTCTATATATTTTTAGCTGTCCAATTAATTTCTTTCTATTTTTGGTAGAGACGG
>CAUYSK010000739.1:0-22563 GCA_963575035.1 Avahi laniger
TGTGGACACAGTCTCAGGAGAGCTAGGTGCTGGGTTCCAGCTCCCATAGCTGGGGATTCAGGGAGCTCATCTGGCACGTGGTTGATGCCGGCATAGAGGTGTGTTTGCTCTCTTGCCTATTGAGACAAAGTTTCCATACGCAGTGGGGTTTTCTAAAATTCTCCATAAGCTGCCTGGCACATAGTAATTTGTATGGAAAGAGTGTTATGACAGGAGAGGCCTGGCTGATATAAGGATATCAGCTTCCGTGGGGGAGAACAGGTGGGCGAGGGGGCAGGCAGACAGCAGTTATGGACCATTTAACAAAGGCAACGTTTTTTCAAGTTCTTGCCATGAGTGAGGACTGCTTCTGCTGTCTCCATGGTTATGACGTTTAGTGTATTTAGTGCTTGGAATGGTGCTGTGAAATAAGTATTCCAGCTTCATTTCAAAGGGGGGGAAAGACAGAAAATAAAATGGGTGGCTCTGAGACTCTAGGGCAGGTATCCTGAGAGTGAAAACCTAAGCTCTTTCTCTTGAGACCTAGGGATTCTCTCAAAGAGATTTGCTTCAGCAGAGTGAAGGGAATTACATGAAAGAACAGAAAGATTAAATCACTAGAAATGCTCATATGGCCCATATATCCATTCCTACTTAAGCATAATTTCTGCCCCAAACTACTGTATTAACAAGTTCCCCTCTCGTATTCCACTTTGGAATTGGATGGGGGTGGAGAAAGTGTAAGAATAGAAGCGCACCCGATTTACAAGTGGAGGAACAGGGGAAAAGCTGGAAATGATTGTCCCCTTTCCCCATGTTAATGACAAAGTGGAAAGGAAGAGAGGAAAGATTTCTGGTGGTGTAGCTGTCATTGATTCACCTGACAGCTAGAAACACTTAACCTTGGCTTCTGTCACCTTTAAAACACATGGAAATATTATCCTTCTCATTCATAAATAATATAAATAAGGTGTGACATTAGAAAAATTACATTAATGACATTTCAAGACATATTTCTTGATTACACAAAATAAGTTCAGTGCCTTCAGATATGTAAACATCTGTACTTGAAGTAAAAAAAGAAAAAGAAAAAAATGGAGTGAGTGGTATGTAGAGCCAACTGAAGTCATAAACATATGAAATATTTTAGCTTATAGTTGTGCCATGAAATAAATTCTAGGGGAAGGGTGGCTCCTGGAAAACAAAAATAGCAAAAGCAAATCATTTACTGGTTTATCTGATCTTGACTCACTTCACAAAATAGTTGCATTGAAATATAGTACATGGACATTATACATTTTTCAGAATGAACAAAATGGTAGAGGGGCTCCACTAGCATTTGACCCCACAAACCTTAATTTCCCATGCGATTTGCTTCCTACCTTCCAAACCCTACTATTCTGCCTCTGCACGCTCACCTGTCCCTCCTCCCATTCAGGGATCTGCCTTGTCGTTGTGCAACAGAGGTCAAAGGGGACCAGAAATCAGGGAATCCTACCTGAGTGCACTGTGATGCCGTATCAGTACAAACTCAGCTGCAATATTGTTGCAATGTGAAGATAATTTTTACATATTTATGGAATCCAGCAATACACATCATGTTAGTTTTACTTTTATTACTTATTATTTCTGAATCCTGAGACCAAGATTCATCAAGGCAGTGTTAATTTATATGCTAACTTTAAAACAGACCTGTAGAATATATTTGTAGATTTAAATATGATTTTCTAAGAAACAACTTAATCATAGGAAGAGAGAATAATATTTTTTTTGTTATTTTAGTGCTGTTTTTCAGAGAGCTATGGAGTAGGTTTGGTATGCTAGATTTGCTATGTTTACAAGACTAAATAGCATTTTTAACTAAATATAACTTGGACATATCTATATAGTACTACATAATTATATATAAATGAGTTTTAGTTATTAGTTATTTCATAGCTTCCCTAAAATCAAAATATATATCTGAATGATTAAAGATATATGAAACTATTACATCTTTAACTTAATTCTTAAGTTATTAAAACAGAAGTGCACTGTAGGACCTAAATGAATATTGTCACTTAGGTTCCTTTGTAAAACCACTTATTCATTGTCTATGATGCCGTAAGTTCCCTAGGATGTTATGTTACTCATTGGATGTTGGTTTCATGTGACCAAATACTTTGTAGGATGGAAACTCCTACACAGTTTCCTTGGTAGCCATTCCAGTAGATTTAATCATGATGACTCATTTTGGCACTGTGCAGCTGTAATAGGTAATTCCATGGGAATCCTAATGCAATTCAGTAATAATTAAAGTCCACTAAGCAGAAAAACATGCGGCAACGTCAGGATACAGATGTCAGTTGTCTATCGTGGGTTTAAAAAAAGTGTGATGTAAGAAAGCAGAGAAAGCATGTGGTAGAATGTCTTAGAATTAGAAAGGAACAGGGTTATCTTAAATCTCTTTTCAGAATTTTGATTAGTTGATTTTCACACAGAATATAATAGTGATAACAGCTACCATTTATTGACCACTTATGTGCCTAAGTGCTTTACATAATTATCTTATTGAATTCCTGGAGCAGCCATGAGACAAAGGTATTATAGTGCTCATTTTACAAAACACAGGGAAATGATGCTCAGAGAGGCTAATCAATTTGCTCACAGCTCCATTGTTAGTGAGACACAGAGCTGACATTGAAAAATCAGGCTTTCTGAATCGAAGGTCTTCCTTCATTTCAAAAAACTGTATTTCCACTGAAGATCATGATTTCCTAGGGTATATCTGATCCTCCTTCAGAAAACTTTATGCTTCTAAATACTTTGGGACATTTCTTCATGACTTTTGAACACTTGATGGAAAAATCTGATTGCTCTGTTTCAAAGACAGTCACAAACACACAAGCTCTTGCCATTTGTCTTAAAAAATCACATTTGTCCTGATCAGGCAAAGTGAGAGCCAACCAAGGGGCGTGATTTTAGAAACACCAGAATGACCCATCAAAAGAAATATGCTTATATGTCTGTCCACCAAAGCTGAAACACCGTACTATTGCATTTCTTCGCTTCTTGCTAAAAAAGCAAATTTTCTTTGCTGAGCTTCAGGGGGAGTGAGAAGTGGTGGTGGGGGAACAAGTTGGGGGTCGGAGACTGGGAAGGCATGGAGTTGGAGAGGGGAAACGGAGCCCAAGGCTTTAAGTCTGATACTGTTGCTTGTGAATCATTTTAGCGTAGGGACCATGTTTTATTCCATCTCTCCAGGATCTAACCCAGTGCCTGGCACATTGCTTCTGGTTCATTATTGTTTGCTGGGTGAATATGAGGGCTTTTTAGGTTTGTTTGTCTCTTTTTAATAGAATAGATTTGGGAAAGAGAAAAAAAAAGAGAACCTGAATATTTTGAATGATTGGGTTAGAGGTGGAAGTCAGCCAGTAGGACTTTCAGGATTGGGGGAGGAGGTAGAATAAGGAGACAATGGAAGTGTAGGATACAGATAATAGCATGATACAGTAATAGTAGAACATAGAGCAAAGACTTTGGAATCAGAGAGAATCCTGGCTCTCTCTCCAATAACCATAACACCTTTTATCAATTACTTAACCTAGATCTCAATTCCTCATCTCTAATGTGGGGATTGACAATTCCATCCAACCATCTGTCCAGCCAGCCATGCAATTACTTAGAGGGTATTTGTAAAGATGATTTCTAAATCAGATTTTTAAATATCAGAGAGGACCACCTCTCTCCGATGTAGGTATTAATATCTTCATTTAACACATCAACTAATGCTTAGAAATGACTGACCTTCCCAAGATCACATAACTGTAAGTGGCAGTGGTTTTGTCCTGGGCTCTTGATTATCATTCTATATTAATTATTTAAAAACTGCAAACTTCAAAGACCTCTCAACAAGGAGAAGGCCTGGCTTCCTAGTCTACTGAGCTTATCACACTCATTCATTCACATAGATTTATTTAGGCTGGTAGAAGTTGCTGATAGTAAATTTCAAATTTAGAAATAAACTCTGACTCAGGCTTCTGTTTTCAGATTTTGCATGTTACTATTGCATTGCTGTAAATTCTCCACTTGTATTTCCTTAGCACATGGCAGGTAGAAAGAGGCTTGGACGTTGGCAAGAAACGGCCTCATTACCAGTCCCACATTATATGAATTCCTTTCCTCGCATGCCAGAGCATGGGTTGCTCCTTTGCTTTATTTGAGGCAGTTTAGTTTAATTTTTCATTATGACAGGTTTTCATCTCCAATTCTTTATTTAGAGCATGGTTCTCAAAACTTTTTCATTCTGTAATCCCTTTGAGGGTTTCCACAACCCTTAAACATACCTTGAACCACTTTGCTCTCAAAGTAAAAGTGTGGAAGAATAATTCAGCTGTTGGGAGGAGAAGCGGGTGAGGTTTTTACTTTTTGTGACCTTGGAGAAGAAACACTCAGCACTTGGGGGGAAGGCGGGAAGTGAAGAGATAGCAAGGCAGATGGGCAATCAGGCCTCCCGGAGAAAAAGATGCAAATTGAAACCTGCCTTCTTCTAACAAAAGTTATGAGTGCCGGGCTCTGGTCCTGTGACACCCTCTGAATATTCTTGGGGAAACACGACATCCTCTTTGAGACATACTGATTTGAAACAAGCAGCTTTCTCTCCTTTTGCCTCCATTCCCTGCTTTTCATCTTGAAACCCCTCCCTTCCACCATTTTCCCTACCCTTCTCTTCCCTCTGACCTGTCCCCATTCCTTGTCCTCACTCACCTACTCCCGTTCTAAGGAATCCAGAGACTGAATCTATTTTTCTTTGATTTCTCAAGTGGTCTCACTTCCTCATAACCCCATTGCCTCCTGGAAAGCCTTGGTTCCCAATTCAGCTTTTGTCCTTCAGACCAAATGGAGATGTAGATGAGCAACACTGGGATTGTTGGCCTTTACTGGCGTGCGCAATGCAGCTCCCAGCAAATCTGCGCTGGCATTCTCTTTAGCTTGCTCTCTTTACTCATACCTGGTTTTCCCAAATTGATCATGTTGCAGCTGTTTTTCTCTTTAACTTCTCCCTTCAGTTTCAGGGAAAATAAACTACTTCCTGACTTCAATGCCTGGCGAGAGAGTGATGTTATCCTGCGTGAGTCGCTTAACTATAGAGTTGGAGGAAGTGAACTCTCAGCATTGTTTGCCCGTTGGGTAACGTTTGTTTTTTTCTTGGGGTTGAAGGACTTCTTGACTTTTAAGGGCATCGGGCTTAAGTTCTGCCCTCATATAAAGAGTGTGTGTGGTCACTGAGAGTTCAACTGCCCCCAAGACCATACATGTTTGCGGCTGGCCTCCTGCCACTTGTTCATTCCAGCAGCCTCCCTGATGTCTGGTTCTCATCTGGTCCTTCCTAAGGCCATTTGCTTTGTGATATATCACTGAGATTTCTGTCATCACTTACTCTGTAGTTTCCTATGCTAGCGGCAGCGACAGGCTCATGTTTGGTGACTCTATATCGTAACGAATCAGCATTACATCAATTTTACTGCCTTTTTGAGTCTTTACACAATTTGAAATAATTCTTCCTGCTTATTTCAAAACTCTCTGTGGACTTGCCACACCCTCTATTTCCATTTACTCATATTGGCAGTTTAAATATTGTCATTCAGTACCACTTTTTTCCTTTCTCCATGTGCAGTAAATGCTTACTATGCCTCTGGGTCTTCCTTCTGGGCAGTCCGCCCCTCTTTTCCTTTCTGGGAATAAGACTGAAGTTATTTCCTCCCCCTAAAGCTTAACTTTGATCTTCATGGGACAAAAGAAATGTATGATGTGAGGAACTTCTTATTCCTTGCCTGACAGGTAGTCTTTTTTCATTTCTCCTCCTTTCTCTCCTCTCTTTTTTTTTTTTTTTTTTTTTGGTCTTCCTTCTTCCTTTAAAATAATTCTGTCTAGCAATTTCTATCCTTATAATGTACATATTAATTTTGCAACATCATATAACACCTAAATATGGTTCATCTTATTTCACAGGCAATTTTAAAATCTATTTTTTAACAACAAATACTAAGACATTCAATACACAGTGCATAAATATGCAACTTTAAATCAGCCTTAAAAAATAAGAACACAGTTAACCATCTTATAAGTTATTTCCACTCATTTTCCACTCACTGAGTTATTCTTAAAAATGATCAATATGCCAAGATTCTAGCCCACTTGTTCAACATAAACCATTACCTAGGTGGATGGATGATACTTTCTCTCAAGTATCAAACCAATACATTATCAAGTATACCTAGATGTTCTTTAATAGATTGACTTAGATATAGAATATACAAATCACTCATTTCCCTTTTCATTCCTGAGGTCATGTATGTTCTTGCTTCTGCCCTTACAAGATTACACGAAATGTGATGCTCACTCTGTCACCACAAAGGGTTTTCCTGCCAAGGACAGTTTATGGGGACTTACTGATCTCTCCATAATATCTAAGTGGTAGCAGAAACTGTGGAGGTTGAATAAACATCATAAACAATTTTGGACTGAACCTGTTTGCATTTCTCCATGATAGCTACCTTTAAAATACAGAAGACAAAAAAGAAAAAGAAGCTCTAAATTTTTACAGAGTTTATCAATCTTCCTAACAGTTTCTTTTTTTCTTTTTTGTTTTGAATTCATTTTATCATGGCCTTCATCATTTCTCAAAAGCAATGATCATGAGGAGTGGAAAGCGCTGGGGTTTGAAGTAAGGTAGATTGAGGTGACAGTCCCACGTCTGTTTGCAGGAGTGACTTCACCTCTGTGGGCCTCGGTTTCTCAAATGTAAAAGGGAATAACAATTTCTAAGTTTCCATCAAGGTTATGGAATTGAAGACAATCTGTGAAAACACCTAATAGTGTCTGCAAATAAAAGATGTAAATCAAATATTACGGCGGTTTATTGAGTTGTGTTATTTATTTTATTCATGAACTGATACCTACATAAACTTTACAAGTTTAGACACAAGCAGACCTCCTGGGTATGATTTCTGAGATACTGGAAAAGTCCAGAAAATGCTCAGAAATCCTGTCCCTACATACGGGCCTGTTTCTTCTATTTCCACCTTCGATGCGTTTTTTTCTTTAAAATTTGCCTCATTGTTAAAATGTAAGCACCGTGAGGATTAATACCCCAAGTCTGACCAGTGGTCACCTTTAGATGTAAAAGGATTTATCAGAGATCTTCTTTTCAGGGGGATTTGGTTAGGAAAAAGTTAAAGAGACAGATTTAAGTTACTCAGATTCTGGGGCCCGAGGAATTTTAGGAAGGAGTATTTAGTGGTAGGACTAAAAAAGCAATGCCTTGGGGGACAGAGTGGTACAAAAGCTACACCAGGGGTCTCCTCACATTTGGCCTCTGAACAGGGCAAGCATCTCCACCCTAGCTGCCCAAGAAAATCACCTCAGAAGCTTTCAAAAAGTCCTTCATCTAGGATCCTCACCCCAGAGATGAGGATTTAATTGTTTGGGGAGGACATCTTTAGTGTTTAAAAACCCTACAGGTAATTCACATGTTTAGTCAAATTGAAAATCAAGGAGTTGGAAGAATAGGGCCACAGGAAATGTTTCTAACTAGTTCTCTCTAAACTATTCACAGACTCTGATTGAATTAAACCATTTTAAAGCTGGTCTCTTAAGGAAGGATTTATTTCTTTTTGATTTAATTACTTTTTAGACTCACCTATAATAAATGTGAGGCCATAATATTTATTGGCTCCACTGCAACATTTTGTTGAAGGGCATAAAGTTTTAATAACAACTAAAAGATTCCAGAATCAGCTCAACATTCAGTACAAGGTAGAGACTTTGCACTCTTATTATTCTTAGAGTTCTTGCATTTCATAAACAAGCTTCTCGTTCTCTCTTCATTTCTCACAGGAAGATAATCACAACAGGATCTTCCAGAAATTCCCTCTAATAATTAATTCAAATAACCAACTTGTTTATTGCCTTATAATGCATAATGTGACTCTTTATATATCATCATGATTGGGGAGGTATTATTATTATCTTTCCCATTTGCAGGTGAGTAAATACAAAGTTAGACACTCTGAGTGACTTGCTCCAAGTTCCACGCAGATTTAAATGCAGAGCCAGAACTTGCCCCAGGGCTTTGCTGCTAAAATGTGCATGCTTTCCACAGTTCATTATTTTGAATTTCGTTCTTGTTTTTAGATATTTGGCTGCATCTTGGTGATATTTTTGGCTTAAACTATTTTCTCCGTAATAGCCAGGGCTTTCTATTTTCTGTATAGAAAATCCCAGAGCTGCAGCGTTGGTTTCTTTTCTCAGTCTTTTTCCTTTTAGAATCCTGGAAATCAGAGTGTGCTAACAAAAAGATGGTTCAGTCTGGGATGGTCTTTGTTTATGCTGTTGTCCTGGAGTAATATAGTACCCCTCCCCTTTCATTCTCCAAAAGGTCCCAGTTTGGATGATAAATTATACGGTCACCTACCTAATGGAAATGTTGGGACATGGCAGTATATATCAAACTTCCTCTATTTTGCAAAATTAAGTTATTTATTTGACTGGGTTTTCTTTCCATCAATAGCTTCCATAGTTTCTTTATCTTACACCATGTTTTACTTAGAGCTTCACTGAGATTTGAATATGTTGTGCATCTAGAATAATGGAAGTGGTAATAATTTATTAATTTACTAATCATTGATTATATTTATTAATCATTGATTTATATAAATATGAGGTCACATACTTTACAACCATGATCTCATTTAATATTTATAAAACTTTGTGAAGTGAGTACTAGTGTATTCCTCATTTAAAAGATGAAAACAGATCTAAACTGAAGTATAGAGATGCTAAGAAACTTGCTCTGGGGCTCAGAGCCCATTGGCAGAGTCAGAACTTTAGTCCACATCTGACTTCAAAGTCCACCCTCCAAATCATTCCAGTAAAATCCAGACCCTCTCCTCTTACCCATTCTACAAGGACAGGCTTTTTACACAGCCGTGGAGCAAAAGTTCTTATCCCTGATTATTTGCCAGATGAAGTAGAGCATAAAGGAGTATGAAAAGAGAGAAGTGTTATGTTCAACATGCTGCTGGAAACTTAAACTCTCCATATACAGTTGTGTCTACAGCTCCAAGAATATTTGTAGAGAATATAAAAAAAAATTCATCTTAAAATTTCATCCTTTGTTTTAGTATAGACTAAATATCCAGAAGATTTATTTCTTACTCTTCATCCATATGTTTTAAAATGGCCTGGACTTTAAAGTCAGTCAGTTGGCCAGGAAATTTTATAACTTATAACATTTTGAGTTAATTGAAGCTAGGCCTACTTTTTATTATTCATGTGGACTTTCTGTAAGAAAGGGCCCAAGGTACCAAGTGTAAATGAATAACGCTCAACACAAACATTTGTTATGAGGTTGAAACATTGTAGATACACAAATATATAGCTGACAGAATTTTTATCAAACTACATGCTATTGAGCAGAAGTCCTGGAAAATAGCAGAAATTCAAACATCATAAGTGAGGGAAAATGTATCTCTGAAATTCTATCTCAGAAGTACCCTACACGAAAAAGAAAATCAAAATACTCGTAGTATGACCTCAATGTTGTAAGTCCTAGTAGAGTTAGTGTTTAAGCTGATTAGTATTAGGAAATTCGGTGATTACTGAGTACGAATTCTGCCCTCAGGTAGACCAGGGTAGTAGTGACTATGAAATACAAAATCAAATAAATGTGTTGTTGACCATTTTCTGATGTCTGAGGGAATATTTTGGGGACAAGGAGTTGAGAAAGCTTTCCGAATGCACACAGTTGAACAACAAGGAAAAAGACGGAGGGCATTTGCTTTGCGGACGGAAGGAATGTGGCTGTATTTGGGAGTGAGAAAAGGCCAAATATGTGTCAGGGGCCAAAGAAAGGCAGCTTTAGGGGCTGGGCAGGAGGATGGGCTAATGGACAGCAGCTCACACAGGTAAGCAGTCCGGGTAGTAAAATTATTCAAGGCCAGCACTGAAGACTAAATAATAAAGTGGGAAATGGCCATGACAAGTGCCGCATGGTGAGCATGAAACGTTTCTTTTGTATGATGTTAAAAATTCTGAAGAGGATGGAAAACAAAATGAAGACATGACTTGAAAAGGCCTAGATTAAGAGATTTTGTAGAGGCTATTGCAGAGGGAGAATGTAAAAAAAAAAAAAATGATGAACGCTGAAGTGTCTGAGATTAAGGAATAAAGCTGAAGTATAGACTTTCTCTAAGCTAGCACGGATCTTACTCTTCTTTTTACAGAGGTGGAATAGAAAGCAGATTTTCTTCCATTCAGCCAAACTAAACACTAATAAAATTGGCCAGCATGAATGCAGAAATAAATCATCCCAAACATGATTAATGTGCACATGTAACCGAGTTTCTGAAAGCAGGTACAAAGTATATTTTTTCCGCCGTCACGTAAACTCTATAATCGTTCCATAATTTGGGATTTTAGAATAAGAAAAAACAAAACCCAGCTCTAAGTGTTGACTTCTGTGAGGAGTGGTCCTTACAGATATATTTGGCAAGAAAAAAAAATGAAAGAAAAAAATGAAAAGAGTAATTTTTGAAATTTCTTCTTGTTTTTCTTTATTGTGAGAATTTAATCAGCTTATAATAATCATACACTGTATTTTTATTTTCATAAAAGACCTCATTGCTACAGTAGTTACAATGGTTCTGGAAGGTCCACAGGTGTGAGTAGTAACTCTCTGTGAAAATCTACCGAGATGTTTGAAAATTTATCCAACAAAGAAAAGCCACAGAAGACTAAGTCGAATTGTGAAGAAGGTTAAATTTGCACTTGGTTTTCTCTCACGTCTTTGTGCTCTTTCTTCTCTCACTTTGATTCCCAGCCTCGTGTCTTCACTGTAGAAGGGCCCGCAGGATCATTTCCTCAGTGTCCCTACGCCCTTCTCAGGCCATGGACCCTCACTGACTTACTGTGTCTTCTTTCTGCTCTCATCAGAACTTCCCAGTCCAGTTCCCCCTCCCCCAGGGATTTGTAATCTTTCCAGGGGAGATGCTAATAAGTGAACAGGCTCAGTGTGTGTGCAGACAATATTGGCGTTCTGCCCAAGTCCCCACCACTGCCTTGTTTCTGTTTTGGGGGCTCTCCTGGCTTTTTGTGCTTTTGCTCTTAATGACCGTAATATGTTACTACAGGAACCTCTTTGCACACAAGAATTTAGGAATGGACATACTCTTGGAGTGGTCCTTCATGAACAATGGAGGAGTGTAAGGTTACGAAGGCCTAGCTCTGTCACTTGGGCCAGGGACCAATCTGAGGCCTGGCTTACTTTTCAGGATTCAAGGATCTCCACCTGTAGAATCAAGGTGGAGCTTCCGTGGCTTCCTCCCTCTTCTCTCTTGCTAGGCCCTGGAGGCATGGACATCTTTTCCGCATAATCCTTGAATCAGGGTCTGCTTCTGGGGTACCTAATTCAAGGTAGTATGTTACCTTTTTAGAATTATTTATGTTTTGGCTATGATTACTGCAGGCTTGCTGCTCTAGCTCAAAGGACATACTCTCCAATGATGGAACAGTATCCTTATGAAAGGCAGGGACTCTATGTGCAAATGACTTTAGATAGTCCCTTGAACTCTATAGGTGACTACCCAGTTGCATATGCATAAGTCAAAGTTCAGTTATAGCTATAGGCTACATTGTATCTTCAAATCCAAGTTACTGTTTTTCTCATCTATAAAAATGGAGAAAATCACTTCACTTCCCCATGGGGTTGTTGTGAAGTTCAAATAAGGTAATAAAATTACTTAGCTCTTAGGCTGTGCTTAACACATTAAATTGGTTCACATTTACTAATTTCTTGAAAAGTATATCATATACTGGTTAAAATTTACAACTTTAAATTAAGTCAAATTGAAATGAATTTAAATTATAGTTTACCGCTTTATTAAAGTATGACTATGAATAAGTACTTTACATTTTTTAAATGCTTCAGTTGTCAGTCTACGGAATGAAATTCTTCAAACTAGGGAAATTCAGTTTGAAATAGATCAGTGAATGGAATTATAAGCAGCAGATTTGTAACAAAATATAAATTAATTTTGTTTAAAGATCAAGGTCTTGAAATTAATGATTCATAAAATATAGTAATTATTAGTGGTAAATATCAATGTATATTGTATGGTATCACTTATAAAGATGAAAGCTACTAGTTAGATATTTTGTCTACCTTCTAATGGGTTTCTGTCTTAGGGCAACTGGTTAGCTTTATTAATAAGGACATTAATGAGAATAAGTTCATCCATTTGATCTCAGTGTGGGCCAGTGAGCTTTGCTTTATTTCATGATCACAGACTGGATTCCTAATCCTTGTGGTTATTATGTGAATTTGTAATGCTCAAAATGAGAACACTAATGAAACTGGTCAGTATGAACACAACAGTACAAATCCCAAAAGCCCATTTATGTGTGTGTGTGTGTGTGTGTGTGTGTGTGTAATAATATAGTGCAGCAAAGTAGGCCCAAAGGATCCCGTAGGGATTAGGCAAGGATCAGGTTATTAGTATAGCTATGGAATATACTGTAAACTCATGGCAATCACCCAGGGTAGATACTTAAAGTGTGTGTATAGTTGAGACATGAGAGAATTCATTCTTTAAAAATTTTCTTAATTTGTTTTGGTTTTATTTTACTTGCTACTTGGTAGCAAAGAAGATTCATTTTTTGAAAGGAAGGACAGCATGACTTTTGTTTCTTCTCCCTAGGCCTTAATTCCATGTTCACAAAGTAGCAGTGGTACCACCTTTTTCTCATATATCAAATCACATCATTTGTTAAAGGAGATATGGGGAGAAAATATTCTGGGCTCTTTAGAAGAAAGGCACAATATTCAGCTAAGTGGTTCTATTATTTTTATGACTTTTTTAAAGCAAACCCTTAAGTATAGATTTATTATTGGAATAGAGAAAGTATATTTTGCCCTGAGATAGCAAACCACAGAGATAATGAAAGTTGATTTAAGAGCTGCTGAACTCTTAAATCTAAAAAGATCTAAAAAAGAGCCAAGTAACTTCTTGGTGACTAAATAGAATAGGACTAAGAGAACTGAAAGGACCATTGAGGTTCCACAATTCTCAATTCTATGATTCTGTGATTTTATACACATGGAGTGCCATGTTTCAAATGACACTAATTAGGCTTATCTCCTATGAATCATTCTATTTTCCTACCTACTTCTTTTTAATTAAATTAATTCTTGAGCTTGATCATTGGCCTTGTCAATGGGTTCTTTTCTATAGCACTTATACTTTTTCCTATATTCTAAAACCTTTCAAACCAAAATGGCTCATTTGCTGGCAACCCCAGGTGGTTATCTTTTAGAAAAGTTCCACTGTTGACCTTGTCTAGTGCCCAACTTGACTTGCCAGAGTACTTACACTATGGGAAATCTGAAATTTTCTTCTCCTGAATGCAATTGGTAGGAACAAGATCATAAGCAATTAGAGACACATTTATTGGATTTTTGTACTTTCAAAAATTTGGGGGCACAAAAAAAGACTAAAAAAAATGATAGGAGAAATTTGAAAAATCAAACACTCATTGATGTTGCTCTTGGTCAGCCCAAGAAGCCCAACATGCAGCAAATATGTTGGGTGGTGGAAAGGGATTGTCAGTCTATATGCTGCAGAATTCCTCGTGCACTTTTTCTCACTGTGTAGGAAAATGTCATTGTTATTAATGACTGAATCTCATGGACAAATATTCAGCTGAATCCTGCCTCAAAATAGCTATAATTTTCAGGTGATTGGTCTTGTGCTCAGTTGGCCACAGCCCTGAGGAACAGAGCATTTCCAAAGACAAAACTAGTGGCTTTCCCCACTGCTCACTTCTTTCTAAAACCAAGTATAGAGCCGGAAAAGAAACATATTGGTCTATCTGGCATTTCTGTTGCTCTAGATAGCATCATGAATGATGAGAAACTCTTTAGCAGAACACATCAAAAAAAAAAAAATGTTTTGGGTTTCTAATTTCAATTATCTTTATTACCTTCTAGATCAAAGTTTTTTTAAAAAAATCTTAATTTAGAGATAGAAATTTACTTTGTTAGTTTAGAGGTATTTCACTGGAGATGGCAGCGATCACAATTGCCAAGTAGCTAAAGGAAATGATTTCTCAAATAGAAGGGTATGTCATTAATTCCCAAGACAGCAGTATGGTAAATTCAATGGAATTAGTTTGTAAATTTGACTTGGTAATGTACCACTGAAGGGAAAAAAAAGTGCCATAAATTTCCTCTAAGTCAATAGCTAACACTAGATACCTGAAATGTCATGACACTTTTACAGAACATTTTAAATAGCTGGTGAAAGTAAAGATAGTCAATTATATCACGGGCTTGACAAAGAGAGCCACAACTATTGAGTCTTGAAAATACAGCCAGAATATAAATCCAGGGAAAAAAATCCTCATAAAAGTTGGGAAATAAGGACCTTTTTGTGTTTTGTCTAGAGAACTTAACTATCAAGAGGAAAAAAAAAAATCCATGAATCCCGATTTGCAGCCTGTATTTTCCCAATTCAAATCCTATTTTTCATCTGGAGTACTCAGGAAAGGGAATCTTGCAGAATGAGAAAGAAAAGAGAAGCAAGTTTAGAACAGGAAAAGAGCCAGTAGGAAAAGAAATAGGCATGAGAGGCATTTGTAGCATTAAACCAACAGGGCTCCGTGCAAAGGAAACCTGCAAGAGTGGAGAAAAAGTCTGCAAATGCCTATTTCTGGAAACTTAGTTGCCTTGGGCTTATACAATATAATGATGACCAAGATAATTTTTAGTGAAATGAAAATTTTAAACCTCAAACCTACATGTAAAATTACACTCAGAAATATAAATGAGGTTTTGTGGTACGAAAATTAAATGACTTATGAACTGTAAGCTACTATAGTTAGAAAATTAAGATTTTTTTATGTAGGATAAAATTTTTATATAGGATAAAAAATCATGTGAGATATCTACGTGTTGTATATACATACACATGCACACATGTATGTATTTCACCTCTCACATTTTTCATGGATTAAATAGCCAATTCCCTCACCCTTCATCCATTTTCCTGCTCTATCACCTATTGCCAAATGAAATCTAACATCATTTCTGGTGTTCACTGAGGGCTGTTTGGTGCTATAGAACTGCTACTTCTTTGCAGAGCTGAAAGAAAATCGCTGCCTCTGTCCTCGTGGAAAATAAACAAATACACGGTAGTAATTTCTCCTGTGGATCATCTTAGTGGTGATGACAGCCCAAAGTTCCTGTTTGTGTTAGCTCGTTAGAAATATGTTTGTCATTGGCATTCAATTAAGGGGAGTGTTTGCAAAGGAGTGTTTGAAGGCAGAAGGAAAGGTAGGTGTGACGTGCAGTGCCCTGGGAGAGTGTGGCTTTGGGAGAAACGCAGACGTGGGGGTGGAAGCGGTGCCCAAAGGTGAGCTCCGCAGAATTGCAGGACGAGGTGAAGAGAGGGAGAGAGCTCTCATGCAACGCATAGATCGCTGCCAACTTATACTCTTAAAGCGTTTTAAGACGCGGCGACATTTTATTTCAAAGTCTCAGGGAACACTTCTCCTTTGGTCTCTTGCCCATTTAGCAGTTTGGGGCTGCCATATGTGCACGAGATACATTGTGAAATTGAAAGTTCCTTTTGTGTTCGACTGTTTTATATGTGGTTGCTAAGGTAAATGTTTAATAAGCAATCACAGGTCAGTTACAGGTGCCGTTTCTTTTTTATATGGATGTAGTTGTGAGCAGCTCTGGGAGAAGAGCAAAGCATATGCAAAAGGTTTCAAAATGAGTTTTATTGCTTCATTAAAGTTTTTACAGTGTTTTCCTCCAACACGACTAACTGAATAAAATAATAGAAACTGCATTCAAAGAAGGATAGGGTTGCTTCCTTCCCCTACATATCTTCTTTTAGTGTCTGGTTTTTGTTATTGATTCACTTTTTTCTTCACATACTAAAGAATCTTACTTTTTATAGGTATTGTATGATACATTTAAACTAAGGGGTTATTTTACCTGGATTCAAACAACAAAAGTAGACAAGTGAACTTTCTGGATTTTCAATTCCCATGCCCAACTCCTTTTTGTAATAACAAAGGGTGGCATTTTCTCTTGAACATGTTTGTCTGTTTTTCCTTAAGCTTTTGCTCCTCATTTTCCATAATTAACCACATTGGCTGGAGCTTATATACTGTGGTTATTTACTGAGCGATTTGGATTTTTCCTCTTTATGTTTTTCTGCTAATGGAGTCTATTGTTTTTTTTAATTAAAAGACGTTCTAGGCAATTTTACTTCCAGCAACATCCAATCATAGGCCTTTATTTTTTCTTTATTCCACTTCAGAAATGGACAGTGACAAATGAACAGGTATCAAAGTGCTGTAGTAGGATGTCTGTGACCTTGATTTTGCACTTAGCGCTCTGTATTGCTTGTCTGGAACGTGGGCTCCATTTCTCTCTCTTGGCTTTTGCCCTGCCTACTTATGTTTTGTTTTCTTTGTTTTCATGTTCTTCCTCATTAAGGTCAGTTCAGTTTCTGTCTGCGAAGCACCTTATTGTGGAACATGAAGACAGGTTGCATAGACCAAGGATCAACCAAACCCTAGACAACTGTAGTCTTACCACTCTGAGATCTAGACATACATAAGTATAAATAACATTAATGTATCCCTAATATACATAGATATACACATACATACTAAATAGTATGTAAATATATTTTTGTACATCTATCTACATCTAGATCTATTATCATCAGTCTACCTAATTATCTATCTATCTATCTACCATCTATCTCTTCAGAAAAGGAATTCAAAGAGTAGTATGTTATTGGTTATCTATCTCTGGAAGAAAGAAAATTTTTCTTTCAGTGAGTGGGGGGAGGGCATTGAAAATCCAAAACCAACTTTTTAAAAAACTTGCCCCATCCCTCAATGTCCTTTTAAAGGAGTCCTCCCAAGGCTTTCATCTGGTGGTTCCATGAGTGACCACTGAGAAGCAACTCTTACAGGTGTGAAGGGGCAGTCACAATCCGGTCCTTACACGTGTGTATAGGTATCTCCCCAAATAGCATCATGATGCTAAGAAAGAGGACAGTAACGCTTTGTCACATGTGTCAGGAAGAAAGTCATGGTGGTCAAAAGCTACGTATCAGCCACTGAGTGTTGACTTCCATTGCTTTGGTCACAACCTTCCCACAGGCTGCAAATCTCTGTTCTAAGAAGAAAAGGGGTCAGCCCCAGGGTTCCCTGTTTTTACTTATAGGACATGTATTTCTCTGTCCTTTCTGGGAGTGAATTAACTTGCATGGGTCTTCGGTGCCACTAATACCCATGACACACCAGCTGGTCCCTGTGCTCTGCTCCGGACACATTGGTAACAAGAGAGGTTAGGCAGGCACAGAATGCTTTCTGGTGAGGACACAGGTACTTATGACTTATTAGCACCCAAATTTCTTGAGCTAAGAAATGACCAGCCTGTGCTGTGTGTGAGTCAATGGTGAGCTAGGATTTTAAGTTTCTTCAGGTCGAATCTAGTCTTTCCTAGACTGTCACCAGATTGGCCATACTTCATGATGATAATAATAGTGAACATTCTCTAGTTTCCAATGTGCCAGGTGTGGACTGCATGCTTTAAATAGATTAATCCATTTAATCCCTACAATAAATCTTGAGATAGGTTCTATAATTATCCCTATTTTGCAGATGAAAAAACTAAGACATAGAGAAACTAAATTACTTCCCACCAAAGTTATTGAGAAATTAAACAGTAGCATTGAATTCAGCAATCTGACTGTAGACACTGCCCTTAACTACTCTGAGGATGGGGCATATTGGGGAAGGACGATTCCGGGGACACCCCACAGATGAGGGTGGGTGCTGGCTCCAGCACACTAAGTGCAGGATATTAGCCACAAGAGTTAATGTGTTCCTGGGTTGCTAGGATATATACCAAGTAACGTAAGGGAGATGAGTGAATGACAATGAAAACCTTTGAGCAGAATATACGTTTTCTATGTGTGCATAGCTTCTCTGAGTGCAGACGGCTGTGGTTAAATATTAAGGTAAGGTTATTTGAGGACAGGATAATGGCACAATCTTACTTCACGGAAACTATATCCATGCGGTCATGTGCCTAAGGAGTGGCTAGCTACTAGAAAGTGTTACAGTCTTTTTTTTAGGACACATAAAAACATGCTAACACTTTGAGGAAGTAGTTGAATATGTGCAAAGTATTATATTATGATTTATTTAAAAATACCAGAATGAGAGGTAGAATAATACAAAACTTGTATTTGTCACTAAACTATTTGCAAATAAATTTCACGTTATCTCACCTAATCTTGTTTATAGACAAGGAAGCTGGACCTTACAGAGATTAAGTAACTTCCCCAAGGTCACGAACGTAATACGTGCAGAACTGGATTTGAAGTCAAGTTTGTCTGATACCAAAGTCCTTGAACTTTGCACATCCCAGTGTGTTTGTGTGTTTGTTGGGAGTGGAGGAAACTTCCGGGGGGCGGGGAGTGGCGGGGAGGGGAGTGTGCTGAATAAAATTAAAAGGCATAAAATGTTTTCCTCTGGCCGGGTGCAGTGGCTCATGCCTGTAATCCTAGCACTCTGGGAGGCTGAGGCGGGTGGATTGTTTGAGCTCAGGAGTTCGAGATCAGCCTGAGCAAGAGCGAGATCCCATCTCTACCAAAAAATAGAAAAAAATGATCTGGACAACTAAAAATATATGTATAGAAAAAATTAGCCAGGCACGGTGGCACATGCCTGTAGTCCCAGCTACTCGGGAGGCTGAGGTAGAAGGATTGCTTGAGCCCAGGAGTTTGAGGTTGCTGTGAGCTAGGCTGACGCCACGGCACTCTAGCCCGGGCAACACTGTGAGACTCTGTCTCAAAAAAAAAAAAAAAATGTTTTCCTCTTATAGTTCCAGTAAAAGCTCAGTGGTGTGATTTCTGTATATACATACTAGAGATCATTCAGTTAACAGATGTTATTGAGAACCACTATGTGAAATATACAGCTGAAAGCATTATGGGATATGAAGAGGTAGACAAGCCCAGGGTTGCCTTGAGTTTTGAAGGTATGCATCTTCCCAAAAGTCAGCTCTACCTTATGCCACTGGTGGTTGGAAATGTCTGACTCAGTTTCTGTCTCTCTTTTATTTCTTGTTCAGTGCTTCCTTCCTGTTTTTTCTTTGACTATCAGCTCATTTAATTCCATCCAGGACATTCTTTTTCTTCTGAGTTCAAGAGGCCCCCTAGAAAGCTCTCAGTAGGGACCGAATTGTAGAAGAAGATGGAAGAAATATTAAAAAGAAGCAAATAAAAGGGATGATTACTCATGATATGGGGACATTGGAGTGAAGGGGGTTTAGAGGGTACAATCGTTTTCGACAGAGAGTCTCCGTTATTCCCAGCCCTATTGTTTCTGGGTGGCTACAAAGATATTGCTATTGATGAATCATTCTTTAAGAAATAAATATTAATATCTCTTACATGCAACACACTAACAAAACATTGCTGTTACTGGAACTAATGGTCAAAATAATGACTCCAACTGTGGCCAAACTGCTTTCAGATAGGAAGAAGAGATTATCAGGCCTCCAGTGGAGTCATTGCTATGAAACATTTTTCCAGGGAAGGAGCAATTTGTGTTGAATCTCATTATGTTATGTGAGGTGTAGGGCTTACCATATTGCCATGGGGGATAATAACACTTGCTATAGGTCAACATAGGGTTAGAATCCAAGATTTCTCCTTATTAGTTTGTTGTATCTACCAGAAGACTCACAAGCCACATATTATGGAGTGCCTATATTCTTGAGAAAGGAAGTGCCAAATTTTCCTCTCCCTCCACTACTTGCCATACATACATCACACCCTTATTTAGTTCAAGAGTGCTTAATCAGGAGATAAAGAAATTGGGAGTAATAAGTCATATTATCAATGTGATAGGGGAGTGATAAGTACACATTGAGTGTTCAATAAATCTCAACAGACAGTCAATAAAAACAGGAGGGACAGTAAATATGATGAATCTCCACTTGGAAGAGGTAACCTGGGCAGGGAAGAGGCAGGGAAGAGTTATGCTTCCCCCAGGAGCCAGCAAAGCCCTCATGTTCCTTGGACTCAATACTTCCCTCTATAAGCATCCTATTAGAGTAAGCAGACACACAGCTCAGGTACAGCAAGTTGTGGTGATCACCTAGACTAAGGATCAAAGAGACTGAGAATCAGAATACTTGAATCTTCCTTAAAGAAGTTTGGACTCAACACCTAACTTCCATTTCCTCATCTGTAAAAGGAGAAGTGTGGGCTAGGGCAGTGACAAGGTTTCTTGTTGCTTCGAAGTCCCTAGATTCTAAGCTAATAACCTTTCAGAATCTGTAGAGAATGGACATGTATCTTTGATCACCAGGGAAATGCTAGGTTGCTTGCCTGACCACAGCATTTCCCCGACTGCTCTATAACCATTTATCAGGCAGCATAGTGTTCTCTGGCAGCATCATTTCTTTCCAAGGATGTTCTTTGGGGATAACTTTGCATTTTGATATAATTTCAAACTTATGAAAAAGCTGTATAAATTGCAGAAGGAATTCCAATAATACTTTTTCCAGATTCACCAATTATTTACATTTTGGCCCATTTGCTTAATTATTCTCTGTATCTGTGTGCATATACATGATATATGATATATATGCATATATATATATACTCATACACATTATATATTTATACAGAATAATTTGAATATGTTTGATACATTGTGACCATCTATCCTTTAATAGTTTTCTGCATATTTTCTAAGAACACAGACATTCTTCTATATAACCGTAGTCTGATTATCAAAACAAGAAAATGTAGTATTGATATATACTATAATTTAACATACAGTCCATATTCAATTTTGATTAATTATGCCAATAAAGTTCTTTACAGACATTTTTCCTTGTCCAGGATCCAATTTGGCATCACTGATTGAATTTCGTTTTTATATCTCTTTTGCTTCTTTAATATGCAATAACTCCTCAGTCTTCATTTGCCTTTCTTGATCTTAAAATTTTTGAAGAATACAAGTCAATTGTTTTGTAGAATGTCCTTCAATTTCATCTTGTCCAATATTTCCTTATGAAAAGACTCAGATTATGCATCTTTTGGGCAGTTATACCATTGAAGTTATGTAATGTTCTTCTTTGTGTATCATATTAGGTGGCACATGATGTTGGTTTATCCCAATATTGACAATGCTCACTCTGATCACTTGGTTAGGGTGGTATTTACTAGGTTTCAATACTATGAAGTTATGACTTTTTTCTCTCTAAAATGATAAAATTTTAATTCATGTCATGGGATTCTAATTATATAGACCTTAAATTATTTTATATTGCTATTCTACTGTTTCACTTTTTTATGCTAAAATTTGGATGATTTTTATTGACCTATTGTCAAGTTTACTGATTCTTTTCACTGCTGTTTCCAATCTATTGATAAGCTGGTTGAATGGATTCTTCATCTCAGACATTACATATTTCATTTCTAGCAATTTCATTTGGCTCTTTTTTTTAATATATATAGTTTTCATTGCTGCCATAATTACCCATCTGGTCATGTATTTTATGTACCTTCTCCACTAGATCTTTTAACATATTTATCAAAGTTATTTTAAATTCTCTTGTCTTATAATTTTAACCTCTGGGACATCTCTGAGTCAATTTCTATTTCCTTCAAAAATTTTTTATTTTTCTTCATGTGTTTTGTAATTTTCCATCGTATGCAAGACATTTTATGTCAAAAAAAAAACAAAAACAAAAACAACCAAATAAAACACCCCAAAAACAGTAGAGACTGAAATAAATAATATTTTTGCCCAGGAAAGAAAATACCTTTTTTCCTGTCAGCAATCCATCTAAAGTGTAGTTGAGCCATGTCTGGAATTTACTATCATTTTAATTAGATTTTAGTTCACCATTAGGTTAATGATTCAAGAGTGAGTCAGTACTTTACCTTCAACAGGGCAAGACCTTTTTGTGCAAACAATCTTCAGCTTCCTGAGCCATGGGAATCTCATTCTGCATTCTAAACTGGCTTCTAGCTTTTCATGTTGCCAAGGAATTCTCTTTGCTCTTCAGTTCTGCCTCCTGGTTTTCTGTGATTTCTTATCCTTGGAATATTGGGCAATGTGTTCAGTGAATGCTAAGAGTGCCCGTAAGGCGTTCTAGAATGGTGTATTTCTGATTGGAGGCAAGGTAGAAGAGCTATAAAAGAGACCTTGAATTCCCAGGAAATTGCTCCTCAAAGGGATGTCCTGGGTCTCCTGCCCTACTTCCAGCTGTGAGAAGCCTCTGACAAATACTTGATGAAGGCTTGCAGTGACTTGTAGCATCTCTCTCAGTTCTCCTTTCCTCTTTCCATCATTTAGCAAGGCCCTGAGTTTTAAATAGTCTGTCTCAGTTCTCTTGCTCTGTTCATAATCTTTTCCATGAACACTTAGTGAAGGCCTATGGGAAAGTTTTGATGAGTAGGTGCAGATTCTCTTTGTGCATTGAGCTCAGGA